>JAJIYU010020265.1:0-10478 GCA_030144865.1 Tinospora cordifolia | reverse complement strand
AGTATTGTTTTTTAATATATATGTTAGTATACATATGTGTTTTAATATATACTATATATTATATATAGTTAGTATGTGTGTCTCTCTCTCTCTCTCTCTCTCTCTCTCTCTATATATATATATATATATATAGAGAGAGAGAGAGAGAGAGAGAGAGGTGCATTAAATATTGTGAATGTAAAACCATGTTTCAAATCATTATTTTTATATTTTTATGTATCAAAATCATCTATTTTAAGTTTGTTTGTTTTAATTATATCTAGTTTTAATTATGAATATTTTAGCATTTATATAGAAATTCTTTTGACTTCTGTAAGTTGGTATGTTTTTATAAATAAAATCTCTAAGTTTTCTTGAACTTCTTCGAAATAATTTGAATTTCTAAGGTTGAAGTTCTAAGTCTTTTTAGAAACTAATGAACCTTTTTCTATAGAGTTTTAATTTTACTGGGTGTGTATGCGTAATATTACTGCTTGTTTTTCCAGGTATCGGCAGCCATCAAGTTTGATGCAGGAATTGCTTCATGTCTTGACTACTTGGAAGCTGTGCCTTGGTCAGAGGATGAGGAGGATAAGGTTGTATCCATGCTTGGTCAACTTCAACTTAACGACTCGACAGTGGAAGTTCTTGATAGACTTTCAGCAGAACCTCCTACTTCTGAATGGGCTGACGGAATTTTTCTTCGACTTTTGACTGGTGTTCTACAAGCCAAGGATGATAAAGCTCGACGAGAAATGAAAGCTCTTATATCAGGACTACTGAAGGAAGAAACAACTCATAACAACAATCACAGTAACAGAATTGAAGTTTCCAGGGAAATTCTTTATAGTCTCTGCCACAAGTGTCTCGGTTCTCTTATCCTTTGCTTATCTGAGGCAGAAAATATGGATGAAAACAGAAGGGATCGTGGCATATTAATGGGTGAGATAGCTAGGGAAGCTGATAATATGCAATGGATTGTTGATATCATGATTAACAAGAAGATGGTAGAGGATTTTGTTAAATTATGGGCAGATCAGAAGGAACTTGCTGCTCTTCATTCAAAAATTCCATCCATGTATAGGTATGAAATCAGCAGTGTTACAGCACAACTATGTGTTGGTATAGGAAGGGGACAGATCTTGGTGTCAAGAGATGCACGATTTTCTCTGTTGTGCACATGGTTGGAGGCATTATATGATGATTTTGGATGGATGAAGCGGGCTTGTAGATCTCTTGACAAGAAATTGGTGGAAGAGGGACTGAGCCAAACGATTCTTACTTTGCCACTGGCACAGCAACAAGCAATCTTATTGAAATGGTTTGATCGGTTTCTGAGCAGAGGAGATGACTGCCCTAATATCCAAAGAGCATTTGAGATCTGGTGGAGAAGAGCTTTCATCAGACATGTGGCTGAGCAAGGACATTCCCAGCTGCAGATAACTGTTTATGATTACCCAAGTTGAGGTATGATGATTCTGCAGATTTGTGTTCAGCTTTCCCGGTATGGAAGAAGATTTCTTCAGCGTCTGTTATGCCACTGCCAACAAATTCAAGGCAATACGCTTTGATTGTGAATGCCACCTTCTAATGTTTTCGGATTCAGATTACTAATAAAGGAAAACAAGCTGAGAAAAGCCTCACTCAAAGGCTGAATGGGATTCCTGTTTTGCTGTGGAGATCATAAGGTGTACTAAGGTTTGTGAATATTATACTAATTCACATAGCATGGCCAATGATTCTCTGCACTTGCTGTATTTGCCGTCATTGTATGGCGGTGTCCTGTTTGAATGGGTCAAAAGAGAGAGAGAGAGAGAGAGAGAGAGAGAGAGAGAGAGAGAGAGAGAGAGACCTCGTTTCATGCAATGTTACAAAACCGTTCAAATTTTGTTTTTGGAGTGCTTGGTAAATGGGAAGGACCCGTGGTTTGTGCATTTGAAGTGCACGTAGAAAGAAAAATCCTCATTTAAGGATGAGAGAGAGAGAGAGAGAGAGAGAGAGAGTTCATCAAAAAAATACCCTTTTAAACACTTAGAAGGTAACACTATTCATAGCTTTTTATTTTTTAAAGAAAAATAAATGAAATGAAAAACGGCCTAAAAAGTTGATTAATTTTTTCTACAATAAGTGGATATAGTTGGTCAGATTATACTAATTGTTATAGGTTTTGATATATATTAATCTTACCCACAAAACAAAAGTAAATACTCCCAAGTTTATTGGTTCTTTGAATAAATGTTATAGTTTTTAATATATATCAATGTTACCCACAAAATATACATAAATGAAATATGAGACGCTTTGGAAACACAACGGAAACTCTTGAATTAGTTCTTGTTTTGTTGGAGTGATGGATTCATAAAATCTTGATGAGTAAAAGCGCATAAGTACTTCATGTAAATTATAGGAGGGATAAAAGTAGTTTGTGACTTGACGGATGCTAGTAGCCAGTCGATGGCGTGAGGGACATTGCTTACTAATCGGACCATTCACCCAATCATAAATACAAGTAAACCAATTCGCAAAATGACATTGATATGATACAATAATAAGAATAGCATATGCATTCCGTGTTCCACAAAGACCATAAATTAAGATCTTGTTGCAATTAATATATATATATATATATGGGATGATTTATTTAAGCTAAATGAAGTAGTTTTGTGAGCATTTAAAAGGGATGCATGAATTTTATAGTATTATTTATCTTTAAGCCAAGATTTCTATATATTATACAATGTACACAAACATGATCACACATAGTGTCTCCATATAACAAGGCCATTGGAGAGACGCAATGTTGTTTCATATCTGTCTGTCAGACTATTGAATCATCTTCAAGACTGGCCAGTTCATGTCATAAGTCCATATGAAATTATTATATAATACATTTCATAAAAGAAACAAATAAAAGAGATTTAAATCAATTAGGGATTCAAAAACTCTTGAAATATCAATTAATATTCTTCAAAATATCAAAATCAATGACTAGCTTATTATTAAATAAAAGAATTCCTCATGAGAGAGAAATAAAACACCTACAAGGCTAACAAGCCAAACCAACTAAATAACGGTAAACCCTACTATAAGATGCTACTCAAAGAGCTTAGTGTATTATTCTAAATATTTAAAATAAGGGGTGAGCTCAAAGAGCTTAGTTGATTATTCCAACTATTCAAACTATTATTTCTTTCAGGTTAGGTGTTCTAATCAACTAGTTGTCTAAGTTGACATTGAGAACAATTTTTTTCTTGGTGTCCAACTGTAGTCTATTTGGACTCAATCTATGGAGTGAGTTCTATAACATTTAATCCTTATCATCCATGACATGAAATCAGAATCTTAAAATAACTTAAATAAATGAAGCCAAGTCTAGGGTTAGGAACACCACTGATGACACCAAATGGTTGATCATTACCCTGGTACATAACTAAAATCTTGATTAATCTTTCTTTAGTGTTTTTCAATAATATAATATGCTATCATACAAATCAATCATGCATAAATACCATGCATCACACATATCTCACAGTTCAGTCTAACCAATATAATTATCATACAAGTGGCAATGGACATCACAATAAAAGGTTCAAGCATGTTATCATTCAATATGATCATCACCATATCATATTATTCAAGCAGTGACATTATATTTTCAAACTAACAAACAATCATAATTAATGTATTTAAATCTAAATAATAATTTAAAAATTTGAAAATTATTTCTACTTGCCTAGATGTCCAAAAGCCTCGTGATCTGCATCATGTTTTGATTTATCCGAGATACTTACCTAAATTATATGAAAAATATGATTTTAGTAATCTATCGTCATTTTTAACATTTAAGATTTTAATATTTCTAGTTATAATATATTTTAAACTTTTAATACAATAGAATATTATCATTATTTACAGTATAACGTTTGTACACCAATGCCCTCAATTTCACTGTAGCCTTGGCCACTATTATTTTTCATCCTTGGGAACCATCATAAGGATATATATTGGCTATTTCAATATTAGTTTAAGTCTTAGAACTTTAAACAAGAATATAATGCATATATTGCATGATTATTTGGCTTATCATTTAATATAGACAAATATAAAAAATTATTATTTTATTCTAATTCTCAGAAAGCTTAAAATTCTAATTTTTTACATCTAATTATTTTATTTTTCTAGTTTTTTAATAATTTTTTTATCAACATTGCACTTTTAATGCATTTATCGTTTGATTTTTTTAATCTTAAGGTTTTAACTTACAAATATATGTTAATACTTTATTTTTAAGTGATATTTAATTATTTTTAGGTGCTAGTTTTACGTTGCATTTAATTCTCTGTTCTTTCTAATTTCACTATTTTATTCAATTTTCAAGTTATTTGACATATCTAAGTATATTTCTCATCTATTTAATGTACTTTAGCATATAGATGTATATTTTATTTTTATATCCTGATTTAAAATATTATTTCCAGCCATCTAATTCTTTAGAATTTTTTAATAATTTTTTTATTGCTATTTTTAACAATAATCTAAACTACATCATTTTTATCCTATTTAAACCACGTATACATGGTTTTATCAATAGTTTTCTATTGCTTAATTTATTTATATGTTAGATAACATATTAACTTAATTTTAACACTAATTTTCAGCAGTAATTTTCTGGAAATTGTTTTCCTAATTTCTTATCACATTAACATTTTTCACAATAATTAAATCTGCACATCTATTAAAAGTGTGTTTATATATACCTTTTAGGTATACTTTGATATCTTAATCTATATTGATGTAAATTTATGTTTTAATTAGATTTTAACCACTACTAATGGCTAGCCTAAATTTTGCAATGATTCAAAAGAATATTTATTATTGGTTTTTATGAAATAACAAGATCTAATAAGCACACGTAGTCTTGGAGATTTAATATATGAAATAATTAATTCAATGAATAAGAGAAAAAAAATAATAATAGAAAAAAAATAAAATTTTCTTTATGCCTAAAACCATGTAACACCGATTTAAATAAATAAATATATATGCATATGGAAAAAAAATAGATTTTTCATTGTTTTCACTTCACTCAAATCTTGGACAAAAAGAAACAACAAGAAACAAAAAAAATATAGGAGACGCGAGATCTGAGATCTGTGTGCGAAGAACATAGATTTTAGTTGCGATTCACGCGAGGAAGCAGAGGGGAATGCCAGATCTGGCGCAAATCTGTTGCTAGTGGAGTGTTCTTGCATCGCGAGGAAGAAGATCGAAACGTAACAACCTTTGTAGCTGCTGGTTCGTCCGTGTGCAAAGAAGAAGAACGACCTTGCTATTGCATCATCACTGCCGGCAAACAGAAGGGAAGAAGAAGACGCAGTTGCTGCTGCGTCTCAAATGAAGAAGAAAGAGTTGCCGTTGCGCTGTCCAAGCGAAGGAGAAGAAAAAAATGCAGCTGTTCTGCGTGTTGGTTCGTCCATGCGTGGCAGAAGAAGAGGAAAGCATGTTGCTGCATCTTGTGTGAAAAGATGAAGAAGAAAAGTTGCAGCTTTGCTGCTGGTGCGATCCGCGAAGAAGAATAAGAAGGTTGTGCGTGCTGTTGAGGGTTTCTGCGTTTTTGTGGTGCTGTGAATCATGAGCAAAAGAAGAAGAATGATGCTGCAATTTGTGAACTGAAAGAGCTACTGCATGCTGCTATGCGTTGTGTGCATGAAGGAAGAAGGAAGGACGAATAACAAGAGAGAAATCACATTTTGGGCTCAGATCTCGAAAAATAGTGATGCCCTAAATTTTGAAAATCTTCGTAGCCTTTGAATCTTGGGGATTTGATTTTGTTTTAGAATTTAGAGAGGGTTTTAAAGTATGTAAAGGGGAGATTTATGAGGAGTTAACCTGGCAACGCATTCACAAACTCAGATCTGAGAGGAGGATACTGTGAAGGGGATTTGGAGATTTTGATGCACATGAACTTCACAAAACTTTGGTGAGCTTCGATCTCCCTTCTAAATGAATGATTTTGCAGTTCTATTATTGTAATTTGAGAGATTGAATGCACAAATGGAAAGAAAGGAGAACGTGATAGCGAAGAGGCATTGAAACTTTGAACTCTGGAAGTTTATGTTGTAGTTAGTTTAAATTGATTTAGTTGAGTTGTATGGATGCGAAGAATAGATTTTTGTGAGTTAGAGATTATTCATGTAATACTTTGTATTTTAATTTAATACATAAATTATTTTAAATAAAAGTAGATGGGTAGAAATACACATATTTGTAAGAATTACGCGTGTTCGTACGCGTTAATTTTGTAATTGTATTAAAAATATATGTTATGTGTATAAATTAATTAAACTAAATTATTTATTAGAATAATAATAATTGTGGTGTAAGAGAAAAAATAATAATAGAAAATGAGATAATAAAATAAAATGAAAAAAATGAAATAAGAAAAATAAAGAATTTAAATGAACGCAAGTTATATATCAAGTGGGTTAATATTATACAATTCATTTGGCTATATATATATATATATATATATATGCATGTAATATAATGTGATGTATGCATGTATGGTGTGTAGGTGACTTTAATTAGTTGATGTTACTGATTTTTAAAATGTATATGTAATAACGAACCACAAACATGAGGATATATATTATTTATGTGTTACATGGAGGAATTTGAATGTGTTGCTTGGTTACCTGGAGGAATTAAATATGACTATTGATAGAGAAATGGAATGGACAGTATATACATGGGTTCAAAGAGGGCGGCAATGAATGTGGGCAACATATAAGGCACGTGAATTGGGCAGTGCAGTTTAGTTATATTATTTATTTGGTCTTTTTCATTTCGGCAACAACAGATAAGATTTCCTTTCCTTCGTCCTTTCAGCGATGCACAGGCAACAGAAACAAAACAGAAAATCCAGTTTTTTGTCAAATTCGACCCTAGGTAAGCCTTTTTTTTTTAAATTTCAGTTACAAAAACGCTAATTAATCTACGTACTACAATTCTATCGGTGTAATTTTTACTGTAGGCAGTGTATTATAGCTGTACCCAAAAATGAGGTATTTTTCTACAGTGGGTAAAACTCAACAAAAATTATACCAAAACACTCCAGACGATAAGTAGATCCCAAATATGTGGTTAGATTTTGTTCGTTTATCCTGTAGATTTTAAAATAAATATCCAAAGTTTATAATCTTTGGATAGGCTTTTGAGTATGTTAAACCCAAATGAAACTCTGATTGAGACCTATAGTTTTTTCAAATGTAGAGAATAAAAATACGTACCCATCGACACCAAAATTATGAATTTTGGATATCAAATAAAATTTTGGTGAACAATTGAGCAATGAGGTTTTTAAGAAAAATATATAAAAAATTATAGAAAATATGATTTAAAAGCATAATTAAATTATTTTCTACCGTAAAATATTCTATCTGAGTAAGAAAATTAGTTTTATGATTATTGAGATTATTCGAGTCAATGCGCATCACTACGTGGGGTCGGATGTGTGTCTATGATTAAAAATGAGAAATAAATACATTAGAAATTGATTATAGAAATAAATTTGAATTTGATTGATGTTTTTGAAATTATTTGTGATAGGATAATGTTGGTGAATTGAGTACAGAGGTTGAAGTGGATACTAGAAATTGATTAACAATAATTTTGGTGAGTAATATTTATTTGTGGCTATTTCGGAGAAAAATGCTTTATGTCTAAACCTTCTGATTTTTCTTAAACATGAATGGATGCACATGATATGATATGAAATGATGGATTATATATTATTGAATTTTACAGTAAAGGTGGGAAAAGCTGGTTATTTACCAAAGAGTGAGTGACGTGCCAACGGGATTTAGTGTTGGTATTTGGTGAATATTTCTTTATCTTTGTTATTTATATGGCATTGTAGAAAAAAAATGGTTTGAATTAAGCATGTTATTGATATGAGCATATATTGCATTTGATATGGCTTTTATGAAATTTTATTTACATGACAACGTGTTTTGGATTTGCAAGAGCAGATCTAAAATATGATATCGTTTCGATGGACTGAGCTATGAGAAATAATACTTCTTTATGTGATAATCCTATGAGATTGAGCCATGAGAAGTATTAGCCTTTTCCTATGTGATAATCCTCGAAATGAGTTGAAAATGGAAAAAATCAGAGTTGCAGTCTACTTTTGTTGAGGCCAAACAAGACGTGAGACTAACTCTAGATCTGGAAGGATAAGGAGATGCATAATTGTTTTAAATGGAAGGATAAGAAGGTGCATGATTGTTTTAAATTGGCATGAGCATTATGTTAAATGCATTTATGTATTTTGTAAATGAGTATGCTAAATTTGAATGTTTTATTTGATTTGAGAAATTGCATGTTTATTTAAATGCATCTAAATGCCTTAGATAAAGAATATTCACTGGGCATGTGGTGGCTCACTTAATTTTTAACATTTCAGGAACCAATAGAAACGAAAAAAGGCCAGTGCGAGAAGAGTAGACAGCTCTTCCAGTTTTATTATGTGCGTGGGCTTATCTGTTTTATTAGTTTTACTTTTGTATAATCCTAATTATCATTGTATATGTAATATCAGCTAGAAAGACATCAGTGTTACTTCACTAAGAGGAGAGTGAGAAATAGTTTTGATTTGTGAATGATATATGGGATGCCCTGTGTATGTTTGTGGATCATAATATTGTTTATCAGGTGACGGATTTTTTGGGATAAGTCAAAGTTTTAGAAGAGACTCTGTCAAAATTTCTATAGGGATATTGAGTAGGATTAACGTAAAGAGGCTGACATAGTACTGTATACGTAGATGTAGCGTATATGGTATTGTGTGCCAGTTGTGACGTCACTTTTACAAAGTTGGTGCGACAATATTGGTATCAGAGCCTAGGATTTTAAAAGCTTTAAGAGATAAAAGTCTTATACGATGTTATATTTGCTTATATGGGTATTTATATTGATAACTAATTTAGGCTAATAAATACCATGGATTTGATCTTGATGAAGTTTTATTTGCTTGTAAATTTCAGTGTTGAAGGGAAATGCAAGCAAGATCAGCCGATGATCCTAATGAAAAGTTGAATCAAACATTGGAAGCTATACTTGCCTCACAGCAACAGCAACAGGCACTACTAGCTACTTTACTGACCCAGATTCAGGGTAACAGACCAACTCCACAGAATGTGGGCGCAGAAGGGGAATAGAGTAGTGCTTGTGTTCCTGTGAGAGGTAGGACTGAACCAGTTGTGGATCCTATTCCAGTCCAGGCTGAGGTGGCAGCACCGGTGGATCCTAATGTTGAAAAAGATAGATATGAGAAAGTAATGAAGGCCTTCAAGCATAGGGGTCCTATTGAGTTTCCAGGTGGACTTGATCTTGAAACTGCAGAAATGTGGATGAACAGGATGGAAACCATTTTTGAGGATATGCAGGCGTCAGATGCAGAAAAGGTAAAACTGGCTAGATTCAGGTTGGTTGATAAAGCAGATGATTGGTGGAGACGGATGGCCACTAGAGGTGTGGAGGTTAAGTCATGGACTAAGTTTAAAGAATTGTTTTATGAAGAATTCTATCCTAGGTGTGAGAAGGACAAGAAAAGAAATGAATTCATGCATCTTACACAAGGAAATATGACAGTCAGGGAGTATGAACAGGAGTTTAATCGATTAGCTTTATTTGCTCCTGAGATGGTAGCTACAGATGAGCTCCGGATGCAACGGATTAGAGACGGGTATTGTGATCGCATCCATGAGGGGCTAGCATTAGCAGGGGTACAGACTTATGAGCAAGCAACCAGATAGGCTGGGGATTTTGAGATTGCCCAAGCTAATGCTAGGATGAGGAGAGCTGCTGTTACAGGGATGACAATGAGATCATCTACCACACAGAGTGCACCAGTAGGCCAGATGAGTCAAGCTATGTCAGGGAGGCCCTATTATCAGAAGAGAAGGCCTATACCCAATAAGAAGCCCAGATATAGTGATCAAGGTAGCACAATGGAGGCATCTGCAGCTCCAGTTGGGACAGGGCCTACACCACCACTAGCATCATATATGGCAGGAAGAGGTGTATCACAACCGAGGAGGCCACAGCAGCAAACGGGGAATAAACCTTTTATGGCGACAGGAGGTACAAGGTCTCAAGTTGCATCTTCTGCTTCTAGATCAGGTAGACCACCATTTGTTTGCTATAGGTGTGGGATGCCATGACATAGAGTTTTTCAGTGTCCACAATCTGCACCCCAGAGATCTTCTACTGTTCAAGGGGGTGGAACTACAACAGGGATACGTGAGCAGGCCAGAGTAGTAACAGAGCCTGATCCCGACTCTAGCAAACAACTCATTGAAGGTGTTATCGATATCTGTGACACTCCTATGTATGTTTTGATAGATGCTGGATCGACTTTATCTTTTATTGTTGGTCACATGGTAGATAGATTGCATTTATCACCTGTTAGGACTAGCACACCTCTGATTTTGAGC
>JAJIYU010020264.1:0-10501 GCA_030144865.1 Tinospora cordifolia | reverse complement strand
GTAATAGTTTACAAAGTTATGTACTTTCTTTTATTAATAAAGAAGTTGAATTTTTCTTTACCTTTAATTGCCTTGATTTTATTAAATGTGAATTTGTACTATGAATTTATTCTAAGGCATGTGGTATTGAAAAATAGAAAGTCAAGTGTATGTCGCTTGTAAATTAACACCGGCCCGACCCGCCAATTGGTTAAGTCCACCGTCAGAATAATGGTGGTTGTCCAAAACTCAAGGAATGTGGGGGTTGGGGTGTTACACTACCATATGACTAGCAATAAAGGATAAAGTTGATCCAGCATCTATCAAAAGATACATAGGAGTGTCACAGATATCGATAATACCTTCAATGAGCTGTTTGCTAGAGTCAGGATCAGGCTCTGTTACTGTTCTCACCTACTCACGTATCCTTGCAGTAGTTTTACCTCCCTGGACAGTGGAAGATTTCTAGGGTGCAGATTATGGACACTGAAAAACTCTATGTCCTGGCATCCCACACCTAAAGCAAACAAATGGTGGTCCACCTGATCCAGAAGCAGAAGATGCAACTTGAGACCCTGTACCTCCTGCCGCCATATAAGGTCTGCTCCCAGTCTATTGTTGTGGCCTCCTTGGCTGTGGTACACCTCTCTCTACCATATGTGATGTCGGTGGTGGTGTAGGCCCTGTCACAACTGGAGCTGTAGATGCCTCCATTCTGCTATCCTGACCACTATATCTGGGCTTCTTATTGGGTATGGGCCTTCTCTTCTCATAATATGGCCTTCCTGCAGTAGCTGGACTCATGTGGCCTACTGGTGCACTCTGTGTGGTAGATGATGTCACTGTCATCCCTGTAGGAGCAACTCTCCTCATCCTAGCATTAGCTTGGGCAGTCTCAAAATCCCCAGCCTATCTGGTTGCTTGCTCGTAAGTCTATACCCCTGCTAACACTAGCCCCTCACGGATGCGATCACAATACCCATCTCTAATTCGTTGCATCCGGAGCTCATCTGTAGCTACCATCATAGGAGCAAATAAAGCTAATGGATTGAACTCCTGCTCACACTCCCTTACTGTCATATTTCCTTGAGTAAGATGCATGAATTCATTTCTTTTTTTTTCTCCTTTTCACACCTAGGATAGAATTCTTCATAAAATAATTCTTTGAATTTAGTCCATGACTTAACCTCCACGCCTTTAGTGGCCATTCATCTCCATCAATTATCTGCTTTGTCAACCAACTTGAATCTTGCCAGTTTCACCTTTTCTGCATCTAAAGTTTGCATATCCTCAAAGATGGTTTCCATCATGTTCATCCACCTTTCTGCAGTTTCAAGCTCAAGTCCACCTAGAAACTCAATAGGATCCCTATGCTTGACGACCTTCATTACTTTCTCATACCTATCCTTTTCAACATTAAGATCCACCGGTGCTGCCACCTCAACCTGGACTAGAACAGGATCGACAACTGGTTCAGTTCTACCTCTCACAAGAACACTAGCACTACTCGGCTCCCCTTCTGCTGGCACATTTTATGGAATTGGTCTGTTACCCTGCATCTGTGTCCATAGAGTAGCTAGCAGCGCCTGTTGCTGTTGCTGTGAGGCAAGTATAGCTTCCAATGTCTGATTCAACTTTTCATTAGGATCCATGGCTGATCTTGCTTGTTTTTCCCTTCAACACTGAAATTTACAAGCAAATAAAACTTCATCAAGATCAAATCCATGGTACTTGCTAACTTGAAATAACTATTAATATAAATACTCCTATAAGCAACCATAACATTATATAAGACTTTTATCTTTTAAAGCTTTTAAAATTCTGGGCTCTGATACCAACATTGTCGCAACCCACTTCGTAAAAGTGACGTCACGACTAGCATATAATACCATATACGCTACATCTACGTTTATAATACTATGTTAGCCTCTTACACTTAATCCTACTCAATATCCATACAAAAATTTTGACAGAGCCACCTCTAAAATTTGGAATTATCACAAATAAATTCACCATCTAATAAACACATTTTATCAATCCACCAGTTCACAACAGATAATAGTAACCCACATGCTATCTTCAATCAAAACTTATAGCTCATAATTTACAAAGTTTCACTCTTAACTAGTATAACCAGATCTAAATCCCTCTAATGATATTACATATACAATGATAATTATAATTATACAAAAGTACAACCCACAAAATAATTAAACCTATGCACACAGCAGTGACTGAAGAGTCAACTACCCTTCTTATGCCGGTTTCTTCCCTTTCTTATTTGTTCCTGAAATATTAAAGACAATAAGTGAGCTACAACATGCCCAGTGAGTAATCTTTATCAATGACATTTAGATGCATTTAAATAATCATGCAAAAAATCAAATTAGATAAAACATTTAAATTTATTATGCACATTTAAGCCATACATACATGCATTTAACATAGTGATCATGCTAGTTTCAATGTATCATTTAACAAAACATATGCACATCCATATCTTTTAGAAGTAGAATCAGTCTCACTTCTTGTCTGGCCTGGACAATAGTAGACTATATCTCTAATTATCACTCACTCCACAACCATTTTGAGGATTATCATATTGAAAAAGGTTGATACTTCTCATGGGCCAGTCCTACATGGATTATCATATAAAAAATACTATTCTCCAAGGCTTAGTCCATCGAAATGATATCGCATTTTAGATATGCTCTTGCAAATCCAAAACACACTACTGTGTAAATACCGTTTATGAATCTCAAATCAAATGCAAATATGTTAATACAAATAACATGCTTACATTCAAATCAATTTTATATCTACAATGCCATATTAATCACCAAGATAAAGAAATACTCACAGATTTCCAACAGCTTAACCCGTTGGGTATGTATTTCACTTCTTGCTATAACAACCAGTCTCTCCCAAATTTACTGTAAAATCCATTAATATATAATCCATCATTTCATATATATTATATATTTTCATTTGCATTAATTCTAATTTTATAAAAATCATAGTTTTGACATAATATCACCATTCATATAATGCTAAAAATGATCACTATTCACCAAAATTGATGTCCAAACAATTTCCAATATCCACTTCCAAAATTTAGGTTTCAAGGTACCAAAATCAACCTATCACAAAAACAATGTATATCCACAAATCATAATTAATTTATTTTCATAAAAAATTTCTAACGTATTTATTTTTCATATTTAATCACATATGTGTATTATACAATATGTATGACTGTGCATTAGCTCGAATATTCTCAATAACCTTTAAAATAAATTTCCTCCTTAAATTCCATATTTTTACAACAGAAAAGAAAATAAATAGGTTTTTTTCAGATCATATTTTTCTGTAATTTTTCTAAATTTTCATAAATAATCTCATTGATCATTCATTCACCAAAAATTCATTTGATATCCAAAATTCACAAATTTGGTGTCAATGGGCTGTATTTTCATACTCTACATTCTTATAGGTCTCAATCAGAGTTTTATTTGGGTTTAGCATACCCAAAAGCCTATCCACAGGTTATAATACCTTGGGTATTCATTTTAAAATCTACATGGTAAATTAACACAATCTAACAACATATCTCAGATCTACTTATCGTCAGAAGTGTTTTGGTATAATTTTTGTTGAGTTTTACTCACTATGGAAAAATTTTCAATTTTTTGTTACACTTATAAAACACCGTTTACAGTAAAAATTACACCCCTAGGTTCGTAGTACTTTACTTATATAACATTTTTATAATAAGAATTTGGAGGAGAACTAACTTACCAATACGTTGAATTCGAAGAAAAACTGGATTTTCCCTTTCTCCGTTCCTTTTCTTTTCCTTTCATTTTTGTTTTGTAGCCAATTCATGGTCTGGAGTTGCAAAGTAAAAGCAAAACGGAATAGCTTGAGGCAGAGCACAACTGACCTGTGATTTATTTGTTCATATATATATATATATATATATATATATATATATGTATAATTTGTCATTTAACCAACTTGCCCTTAATCACATACCACTAATTTTGTTACATACTAGATCACATGCCCACTAATTTTGTTATATACCAGCCGTCACACACACCGATTTAAATCACCTCATGATCCCACATCACACACTCCTCTTATTATGGGAAAAATCAAATGCCATCCCCCTTTAAATTACTCTTGCTCACATGCTAATTCATGGCCACTTAAGGGGTATTCTTATTCATTTCTTTTATTAATTTTTTTATTTGAGAAATCTTATTAAATACATATTGTTTCCTTGTGTGTGTATATATTGTGTGTGTATGTTTTACAATAATTATTTTTCTCAATAACTAATTTAATTTAAATTAACTTATATGCGCAACATATATTTTTAATACATGTGTGTAACTAGCATGTATATGTACATGTAATCCATACGAATATGTGTATTTGTACATGTTAACCGTCATTTAAATTAATTTATGTGTTAAATTAAAATTCGGAGTGCTACACCATGTTAGTATCATGCTTAGGCTTTTAAATTAAAGTATGATGCATATTTTATGAGTGTTTCATGAATTGATTGTGTATATTCTAAATTTTAGTTTGATTTCATATTCTAAAATTTATTTTATGAGATCATGATATTAGAATCAAGCTAAGACAATGGTGATAATAACGACGTACCATCATAGTGGTCAAGATGACACAATGGATGTTCTTTTCATATGAGTTAGGTCATATGGTTTTCAAACCCAAGTACTTGAGGGATGTGTACCACAGTACCTTGTGCATCACCATGTGTAACAAGTTGATGCTGACGCATGCCAATAATGGGTTGATGCCAAGTGGGCCCTGTTTACTTAGTTAAGAGCATCAAGGGATTAAAGGCCCTTTTGGTCTGAGACTCGACTTGAACAAATTGTTGTTTGAAACGCCTAATGATTGCAAGTGTTTGAATTATGATTGTGTTATGAGTTTGAATATGAAAGATGGTTGTTCGAAAAGGATCCACTGGGCTATGTGCTCACTCCTTCCCTTCTTATTTTTTTTAGGAATGTGAATCCTATGAAGCAGTTGAACATGGATAGTTCTTAGAAAGTTTTTATCTTATTATTTTTAGAATTTTTAAGGGCATGTTGCCCAAGGTTTAATACTTTTCTACTGAAAAGTATTTTGAAGTTTTCCATTGTAATAATGAGTTGTTTTAGAAAAGTTTAGTACTTTCAAATTTTTTCTACTATGAATAAAATAGTTTGAGTTTATTTATCTCTTTTAATTTGCCTTGATTTATTAAAGTGAGAATTTTGTATTCTTGAATTTGTATACAAAGGCACGAGATATTGAAAAAGAGAAGAACAAGTGTGTGTCACTTGTAAAGTAACACCGATCGGACCTGCCAGTTGGTTAAGTCCATTGTCAAGAGAATGGTGGTTATGTCCAATGCTTAAAGATACGAGGGTTGGAGTGTTACACAGAGAGAGAGAGAGAGAGTTAGATAGATATATAGATATTTATATGTGTTGGTGACCCCGCAAGTGTACAGGATCGCAATAGTAATAACCAGTGAGACCGAATATCGTCCTCAGGGAACGTATAAAAATCAACTATCTAGAAGGCCAATTTACTATCAATTTAAACTTTATTAAAGCTACAAATTCAATTGATTAACAATTAGAATTAAACTCTTGAATACAGTCAAATATAAAACTGAAAAGTAAATTATTGAAAACTCTTTAGATTAAATTATCTAGGATAGTAAACTTTCTTGTGATCACCTTCAATTCCTATTTTGATTAATTAAATTCCTTTGTTCTGTAGGTTCTAGTACTAGTCATCAAAGCCTTTTCCCGAAGTACCTTAACACCTATTAGTCTAATCACTAATACCCTCTCTTGAGGCGTACAGTAAATAGTCTAATGCATTAAACACAATTATAACATGCAACCTCCTAGGCAATCAACAACCTCCCGGTCAATTGATTGATCTAAGTCTATAATTTGATTTTCAGAGTATCAATCCTCTCTCCCGAGTTAGATTAACATTCTATAATCATTCCTTTTACGGCCAGTAAAAAGAAAGCATTATGAATCCAAATTATAAAACAAAACCTCAGAAATAGATTAATCAAAATAAGAATATCAGGATTCCACAATCAGATTTACATCCTAGACTTAAAATAAACCTAGCCTAACATGAGTAAGAGTTCACACATCAAAGAATTAAGATCATAAATAAACATACACAACTCTTGGACCTTGATCTTCAATTCTTCTCCGTCTTCTCTCTTTTCTCCTTTGTCGGCTGTTTTTCTCTAAAAACTTAGTTCTCAAAACAGATCATCATCCCAAAATCCTACTACAATGACCTATTTATAGTTTTTCACTAAAGAAAACCCTAAAATAATAAAATACGTCCACCAACCGCGGTCCACAGTACGATAAAAGAAAACCGGAATATGTGAAATCTCGAGCGACCGCGGTCCATAGATGACCGACTGCGGTCCATGCCTGATCTTCAGTTAATACACACTAGTGACCGCGGTCACTGGATTATCGACCACGGTCCACAGTGAGGTGTTATTTTCTTCCTGTTCTTTGTTCCGTCTATTGACTTTTCCTCATTTTTGGCCATTTTCAACTCCTCGCGTGCTCCTATTCCTATTCCAGTTCATTCTAAACCTGCACAAACATTAAAAACCTTTCTCGGACATTATATTCATATAAAAATGTTAGAAATAACATTAAATCATGTTAATATGCAACTAATGATGCAACAATGCTCTAAATGCATATTTAACTAAATATAAGCAAATACACTAAATTTTCTATTACACTAATGCATATTATACATAAAATACCTATAGTATAATTAGTCTGCCATACAACTAACAATATGTCACATTATATATATATATATATATATATATATATATATATACATACTAAGTGACATACAAATTATAAATTATTCATGTATTTGTATGTTACTTAGTATAATTATTCATATTTTACTTGCATTATTCTATAATTATTCATATATTATGTATATGTTATACCGCATTTTTATATCAACAATCGAATAATTTTTATACTTACATTATTCAGATATTATTCTTGTATTTTACCATTATTGATGCATTAATTATCGGTTAGTATGTTATACCTCTACTATGTTACTAGCATTATTTTATAATTATTCATATGTTATGCATACTTTATA
This sequence comes from Tinospora cordifolia, assembly GCA_030144865.1. Taxonomy (NCBI): domain Eukaryota; kingdom Viridiplantae; phylum Streptophyta; class Magnoliopsida; order Ranunculales; family Menispermaceae; genus Tinospora; species Tinospora cordifolia. The sequence continues at coordinate 3,310 of JAJIYU010020264.1, read as the reverse complement.
CCGCGTTTTTATATCAACAATCAAACAATTTTTGTACTCGCATTATTCAGATATTATTCTTGTATTATACCATTTTTTACGCATTAATCATCGGTTAGTATGTTATACTTCTACCATGTTACTGGCATTATTTTATAATTATTCATATGTTATGTATACTTTATACCGCATTTTTATACCAACAATTGAACAATTTTTATACTCGAATTATTCAGATATTATTCTTGCATTATATCATTACTCGCATTATTTCATGATTATTCATACATTATGCATATGTTATACCAAATTTTATTCAAATGTTATCCCTGCATTATTCACATGTTATCCCCGCATATTTTACCAAAGCAACCGAACAATTTGATACCCGTATTATTCAATTATTATTCTTGCATTATACCATTATTGACACATTAATCATAGGTTGGTACGTTATACCTCTACCATGTTACTGACATTATTCCATAATTATTCATATGTTAAGCATACGTTATACCGAATTTTTATATCAACAATCGAACAATTTTTATACTCGCATTATTCAGATATTATTCTTGCATTATACCATTACTCGCATTATTTGATGATTATTCATACGTTATACATACATTATACCAAATTTTATTCATATGTTATCCCTACATTATTCACATGTTATCCCCGCCTTTTTTACTAAAGCAACCGAACAATTTTATATTCGTATTATTCAGTTATTATTCTTGCATTATATCATTATAGACGCATTATCCAATTGTCCGCATACGTTATACCTCTGCCATTACTGGCATTATTCCATAATTATTCATATGTTATTCGTATGTTATACCGCATTTTATTCACATGTTATCACTGCATTATTCATATATTAAGCCCGCGTTTTTGTATCAACAACCGAACAATTGTTATACTTGCATTATTCATATATTATTTTCATATTATACTACAAAAAAATATAAAAAGAAAAAAAAATCAGTTCCCGCCCTAAAAAAAATTGACGCGGGTATACTCATCTTCTTTAGAGTCACTGTTGTTCGATCGTATTCTTTGTGCGTTTAAGTTCTTCAATTTTCACTGCTCATCTTTCTTATGTTAATCTTCATTTGTTGTTATTCTTCTTCTTTGGGTATTTGGGAATGAAATATCTACTTTTGCATTTGGGAACGAAATCTCTACTTGCAACGGTTGGTTTTCTTCTTCGTGCATTTCAGTTTATTGATCTTATTTGTTTGTCTTTCTTCTATTAATTGTCATTCGTTATTTGTAGAACCACTGCAGAATAGCTACAGAATCAACACAATCATCTGCTTGTAACAATTGTTGTTCTTCTTTGGATGTTTAATCTCTACTTGTGCTGGGTACGAAATGTAACACCCTAATTTTCAATCGGACCTCCGTTCACGTTTACATCACGTGTGGATCATTGCCCGTTGAAAATTAAGGTGCTACTGAAAAATTTCATTCTGTCACAAACTCTTGTCTCAAAATTTAGTTTCTAACCCTTAGTTGCCAAGTCAATGTCTGGATAATTTCTTATACAAACATAAGAATCAAAATAAGTTTCGATACATCCGCTAGATTTCTCAAGATAATTTCATAAGCAACACAGCGGAATACTTTAAAACTATTCATTCAACCCAAAATCATTAAACAAGGAAAGCCATTGAAAGATAAAACAACCAAAGTTAATCCAATATAAATACATTAAAACAATCCAGTAAAATATATAAAACATGACCTTCAAGTCACCTATCTCGGACGACCTCCCCGTGAGGTGTCCAATCAGAGTGCGAGTCTGTTATACCCCAGAATTTTGTCAAAAAATTTAAAATAAATGAAAGAAGTTAAATAAATTAATTTCAAAGATTTTAAGAAATTTTCAGGTGCAAATTGTGGGATGACACGTGAAAAATAAAATAACTTAGAGATATAGTGAAAATTAAATAAATAAAAACTTAATTTGATAATTAAATGAAAAATTAAGGTTTAGTAAAATTAATTATGAAATTAAGGAACTGCTTAAAAAAATAGAAATAAAATATTTACACATATTGGCTAATATGTGTATGAATAAGGTATGTGTTAGCACCATAAATGTTAATACTACATATTATAGGAATATGTGCAATTAAATAAAAATGTAGTGTAAATGTATTTTTAAAAATAAATCAAACATTATATAAGTATTAATTAATAATTACATAATTTGTTATCTGAAAATAAAAAATGAAATAAATAAAAAAATACATAGAAATGGGAAATATTGATTAGTAACGTCAAATATATTAAAGAAATGGAAATATATATATATAATAAATGCAATATTAAATAATTAGAAAGGGAAAGAATTTAGTAAATCATCAATATGGAAGGGGATATACAAAAAAATCAAATTTTTATCAATTTGGAAGTGTCCAATTAGCTAAAATTCGGATTATAGAAGCTTTGGAAAGAGATTTTGTAATTAGAAACACGATCCAACGGTCCAAACTCAATCTGTTTGATCCAACGAATGAGATCAAAGCCCTAAACGACATTCAGGAGCACCGAATCACGAAGATCTGACTGTCCACAATCAATCATTTCAATCTAACGGACCAGATCACAGGTGCAGAGGTTAATCGCGAAATCAATCCGAAAACAGAACTCGAGGTCGATCTGACGGACCAAATAAAACTCATTTTTCTCTGATCGCAATATGTGTGTCTCGAGGAAGATCGGAGGGCTCTGATTGAACTCGTTATCGATAGATCGCGATTGACACCGCAGCTCGAGGATGATCAACGGTGCGCAGTGAATTCGCTAAATTCAATCGCGATGCGATACTGTAATCGAGGTTGATCAACGGTCCAGAAAAGCGCATTCCGATCAATCGCGAACCAAACGCTGCGCTCGAGGTTGATCCGAGCGTCCAGATCAAATCCAGTTTCATAATTGCAATCCACCGTGCTGTTCGAGGATGATCCAACGTCTGAGATTTAATCCGCCTGATCCAACGGCCGAAGATTCATCTGCAAAAACGAATTCATGATCTTGATGATGCGATCGAGGTTAATCCAACGGTCGAGATTCGAGCTTCGAAATAATAAACGAAAATACCAAAATTAAATCAGGAAAAATCTGAAAAAAATTCAAAAAAATCCCAAAATTTTTTTATAAACTTGGTTTTCCAATTCCAAGCCAATTTGCTATTTTCCTATGTTTGGGGGGCACGAAAATTTAAATTTTTGCAAGTTTTCCACCAAAAAACTTACCATTTTGCACTAATTTGAACTCTATATAAACCCCCCATGCTCACAAATCAAATCATCCC
>JAJIYU010020263.1:0-10510 GCA_030144865.1 Tinospora cordifolia | reverse complement strand
GACGTTAGTGTTAAAGAAAATTCAATCACCATTAGTATTCCCTGAGGACGATACCCGGACTTTCCGGATATTACTACAAGCGATCTCGTATACTTGCGAGTCCGCTAACAAACACCTTATTACTGATCATGCTTAACCATCTCTTAAACATGCATGTATCCTAATTATTTCATGCATACAGTTCTCATGGGTGTGCTATTTTATGACACTCCAATATTAACATTACATGTAACTTAGATCTCTATTTTCCAGCAACTTACTTGCTGGTTTTTGACATCTAAATATATGGAACTCTCACCAAATTTGTAATTACACTCAATTGTCACTTAAACATGCCAATACCCTAATTATATCATACATACATGTCTTGTTTGTATGCTTTATCATCATTCCCTAAAAATCAGAATTTTGTACATCTATATTCATGATTTTCCAGCAACCCTACTTGCTGGTTTTTCATCAAATAACACCTTATTAACATCACTTTACCATATATATCGTTAATCTCTATATGCATCATGCATAGTTATTAATTTCATGAACATACATGCATATTTGATCCCTTTCCCCATGTAGATGTTATTTCCTTCCACCTTTCATGTTTCCATAAACCTATACCCCTTCTAAATCATTAGATCATTGTTGGAAATCAAAAAGTGAACATTAGAAAGGAATAAGATCATTATACCTTTCTACTGTTACCCCGAACGTCTCATTGATGATGGGTGTTTCAAAAGAGAGTTCTTGGCTCTTCTTTGGGATGATTTACGTTTTTGTTTTGATGATGAAATTTGGAAAGTATTTCAGAAAGTTCTAATAGAAAGGATGATCACATCAAGGGGTAGAAAGAAGAAAAGAAAAGGTAGAGAGGGTAGTGAAGATAATATAGGGTATTACCTAGTAGAATGGATCATTATGGCATAATGCATGCACTATCAACCTTTTGTGATGTTCTTCAATGGCTGGAACAAAGAGACGTCCAGCATGAGGGGAGAATACCAAAATCAAAACTTAGAAGGAAAAGAGAAAAACAAAAGGAAAGAAGAAGAATAAAGTATGGTGTATAGCTATTACCTTGTGAATCAATGTTTGTGCTTCAATTTTTTGTGGGGTTTCTCCTTGATTGAGGGCTTGGACGACTAGAACTTGCAAGGAGGGAAAGAAATCGACTAGAGGAGAGGAAATAGGAGGGAAGTCGTGGGAGGAATAGGGAAGATGCCACATTAATATAGGGAAAGGTTAGTATGGATAAGGTATGAATAGGTGTTTGAGTTTACCTTGGACTCCTTGTTTTTATCTTAGTGGTATTTGAATTTGATCCAACTTTCTCACCCTCTAATCCTCATATGACATGGAGAGTGTGCAAATCCCGTTTTTGGATTTTTATGTGTATTTGGAACCCCTTTTTGTACACAATTTCTAATATATGCAATATATACTCCTTCTATACTTAAATATGCATACTTTACATCATTTTTCTACTAAATTTTTTATTTTATTTTGTGTTTTGTGTACCAAAATTTAATTGATTAAATCTTTTACTAGTTAATAAAATTTATATAATATTTTCAATTAATTAATTTTTATTTTATTTTATTATTAACCAATATACACATATATATATATGTGTATATACATATCAGATTTGAGAGGACACCATATAATAGTCAAAGATGTTCATCTTGGTTCTAAGAAACCATCTAAATAGGGTTGCTCACATGTGTGCACACACACATGTACATGGTTGGGTCCATTTTGACTTAAGTGGGTGCGGGTGTGCATAATCAACATTTGCATGGAACATACAATCATTTTACAATGATTCAAATAATGGACACGTCCCATGGAGCTTTGGATAGGGTAGGGATCATGGTGTTCCACCCATGTGACTTATACATGTTAGTGGTGGCCATGATTTAACCTATAGTTTTGATGTCACATGAACCTAATGCAAATTTTAAGGTATGGTTTGGTCCAAGGTGATTTTTTCTCAAAAAAAACTTTCCTTATTTAAGATCCACTGAGGTCACTAGGCAAATGAAAATCTAAATCTTGGCTAATTGTCCTATTTTTGGATATGTCATTCATTTTTCTAGTTCATGTTATTCTATTTCATTTCGGATCATTTCGATCCTCCTAAGTATCCTAAATAGCAATTCTTTCTAATTTGGACACCCTGAAGGGCATTTAGCAAATGAAAACTCTAACCTCGACCAATTGTTCTAATTTTTAGATATGTTGTCCCTTTAGTTGGTTCATGTCACCTTACTTCATTTCAAGTTGTTTTGGGTCTCTAAGGGGCATTAAATGAGAGTTTTGGAACCAGCCAGTTTTAGCCCTGAAATGAGTCATTTTGCAACCAAATTTCACTAAATAAATAATAAATTTCATTTACTTGAGTACAGAGAATTTAGGGTATTACAAAGTGTCCCTAGATTAAACTTTGGACCAATGGATACAAAAGTAAGAAAGGGAAATGCCAAGGATAATCTTTTCAGTCTTAACGTGAACCCTAAACAACCTATTATTTGAAGCACCTAATGATTGACAAGTGTTTGACATATAAGTGAATATTTGATTGAAATAATGTCTGAAATGTTTGGTTTGATCCACTAGGTTCATTGAGCTCTTCCTTTCCATCTATTTTTTAGGTGATTATTGATCAATGTAATTTCTATAACCCTTTCCATTAGTGCTATCGGAAGTATCCTCGTTATTGAGGTTACTATTGGACTTTGTTTTAGTCTATCAATGAGTAATATGTTTTTAGTTCTTTTAATTTAATGTTAATGTAGCAACCAATAGGCCAAACTTATTTATGGTCATATTCTATTTCGTTATATAAGAACTTGTACATGATATTATTTAAGATTTTATTTATTTCATCATAGTTAATGTTATCTGGTACACTTTATGATCACTAGTTGAGATATGGTAATGATGTACCATGTTGAACCTTTGGTTGACTCCATGTTTATTAATAAATGTTCATTTATCTCCTCGTGTTAACTGCACTTGAGGAAATTTTTGTAAATTTGGTGCTAGTGCAATTGGGTGACCCGAGGTCAGCGTGTTATAGGTAGTCCCATAACAAAGTTCATCATGATGTGCTCTCATTTTGACTCTATATAAAGAGTGGTTTTAAGGGTCCATTAGACTTTGATGTTCAACTTTAATCTGCCAGCATATATCACCTCTCTGCAATATAGTGTTATATATGTCTTGCTTCATCATAGGCCACTAATAAGTATGCCTAGCATCTTGATACATCTTATTAGCTCCTAAATGAATACTTAGACCAGTATAACTCCTCAAAAACACTCTATCTCAGGTAGGGGTTAGTTGGTACCCATAGCATGCTTCTAAATCATGGTTAGTGCATCATCAGTGCTTAATGACAACTCCTATCAAGAAGGATCTTTTGGAAAGCCCTAAACATCAAATAGTTAGCATCCAGAGATTGTCCCTCTATAATCTCCTCTTTTTGTATCATTCTACTGTCATTTATGCACATATCATAATATCGATAAAAGCATTGTGGACACTGATCACAATAGCATACTCTAATAACTTCCACTCCTAAGACATTTGTCGAGGCATACACATTGTCACAATCTTCTTCCTGTTCAATGCATTGGCCAAAATATTAGTCTCACTTTGGTGGTACACAATAGTGAAATCATAGTTCTTCAACAATTCCAACCATCGTCTCTGCATCATATTAATATCCTTCTAAGAAAATGATACTTTAGATTTTTATGATTTGGTTAGAGTGTGAATCTCCTATATCTTTAGTACAAAAACTACTATAGCCAGTTATAAATTATGAATAGGGTAGTTTTTCTTATATATCTTAAATTGTCTCAAATCAAAGGCCACAACATTGTTATTTTGTATCAAAACACAACCAAGGTCCATAGGAGATGCATCATTGAAAATAAGTAAACTGTTAGCCAAGTTTTGGTTATACAAGTATTGGTGCAAATGTCAATATCTTATTCAATTCCATGAAGGCATGCTCATCGTCATCATCCCACATAAAGGCTACATCTTTTTGGTAAGCGTTGCCAATAGCACAATAATCCAAGAAAAATTTTTCACAAACCTCTTATTAAAAAAAAACCACGAATCTCTATCATTGTAGTGGGTCTCAGCCAACTAATGACTACCTCAACCTTAGCCAAATCAACCAAAATACCATCAACACCAACCACATGATCCAAAGACGTAACCTTAGATAGCCAAAAGTTGCATTTACCAAATTTAGCACACAATTGGTGTTCATTCAGTGCAATGTTGTCCTTGAGTGCCCAACATGTTTATCTCATGACCTCGACTACATTAGAATATCATTAATAAATATGATCACGAATTGATTTAGGTATGACCTAAACACCATTTACATTAAATCCACAAACATATATAGTCAAGGTGTTCATTACACCTAATAACAGTACCAGAAACTTGTACTATCCATAGCGGGTTTTAAAGGTTATCTTCAAAACGCCCTCTTTCCTTATTCTCAACCATTGTAACCAAATCCCAGATTGATCTATGAAAACATGTTGGCTATGATGGAAATTAACATGTATCAACTCGCAAAGATCCATTACAAGACATAGGTGATTCAATGACAAGGGCAAAAGCCAAACGCATGAAAGTAGCACTGGAAAACCTAGTAAAAGAAATTTATCATAAAAAGATTGTTCATGACGAAAAAAATAATACACTAATGCTAACCACACTTTTACATGTTGAACATAATGATCAAGGCCAAGATCAATAAAATGTGATACCATTTATATTGTTTATTATGAGCTACATAATTATTATAGGGTTTATTTTATTATATGTTAAATTTTTGTAATTGGGTTCATTATAATTACTTGGGATTTAATTTATGTCTAGAATAATATCTGATATGGGTAGTTAAAATATAAGAGATATCTTTAATGATTTCTTTTATTAATAGATTCAAAGGACTCCATTAAATTTTAGCAAGTGAAGATTATATGAAGATTTTTTATAAGATTTAGATGATTCCTTAAGTTTTTAACCAGTAAAGATTTTCTTTATAGATTTTTGGTAATTTAGGATATTTTTCATGTTTCTATTTTAGTGTAAATGAGTGTTTTAAATACCTTCCTACTTGATGTAATGAGACAGCTTATGTTTACATAAATTTTTTTTAATATTTCTTCATTAAAGATTTCTCTTTGTTCTTTAATCGAAAACTTTTATTTAAGGTTCTTTTGCCTAATGTTCACATCATTTAGTACTAGAGTTTTGGTTCTTTGAATTAGGTCATATCTATCTTGTTATCCATTATTTCTTTCGTCTTCATCATCTTTGTTATTCTATTTTACTATCCCATCATCCTTCATTTTTTCTTTCTTCCCTCTCTATCTTTCTCTATACTTTACAAAAAAAAAAAAAAAAGTTATTTCTCTTTGTTGCTCTTCATTCTTGGGATTATTTAAATGTAATAGATACTCCTTAAATGTAATACCATGTAATCTGGCACTGAATAAAATAAAACAATTCAATTTCATTTGATTGAATTTGGGTGAGAAATGAAAACGGATCCATTTTATGGATAAATTTAGGAGGTCCAAAAGTCCATTTTAGTGAATCTTAAGACTTCAAAACAACCTGCAATGACGTGAGATAACATGAACTGATCAACTAGACAACATATCTAAAAATCAGGTCAATTGGCCAAAAATTAGGGTTTCATTTGCCTAATACCCTTTAGCTGAGTCTAAATTAGGAAAGTAAATAAAATGAAGATCATCCTAGTCAAATGATGATTTGGAAATGTGCGTTAGTTTATTATGAACACAAAAATATATGTTAAAGGTCTTAATTCTTAGTAGATAATGAGATATGAATTTTTATTAAATTTATGTAGACCCATAAATATATGGTTATCCCTAAACATGTGCAAGTCACATAGGCGAAACACTTTGATCATATACACCCATGCCCTATTATGAAAAAATCGGTCCATGTGCGTGTGTCTACACACATGTGAGCAACCCAAATTAGAAGTGTCTAAACGAGGAACCATGCTCACACACCAAACCTTAGCCGTCACACACAAAGGGGAAATCGAACTAGAAAGGTTCCTAAACCCAATCTTGGCGCCAACTATGGAGTGACCATCATAGCCTTATACAAGAAAACCCTCGCCATCCCTTATGACTGGTATGCAAACCTAGCCACCACACTTGTGAGTTAACCCTAATCAAAGTTGTCAAAACCACCCCCTATGCGCTCTTGACAATCTATATGAACCCCCCTTGTGCTCACTTATTCTTCATCCCAAAGCAAGTGGTGACACTTCCCTCTTAGCTTGTTCTAGCCTTCTTCTTGGTAACCCTTGTATTCTTGAGTGATCTTGAGGTATTCTTGAGTGTTTGAGTGTTTGATTGAGTGTTTTGAGTGGTTTTAAAGTGCTAGAAGTGTTGAAGAAAGGAACCTCTACAGAAATTTTGAGAAAAAGCTTCATAAGGTAGAAGTGATTTCTAAAACCTCCTTTTTTCTTCTTTCGATTAATACCATGTTTATTGCATGTTTAGTTTTCATAAATCATTCATGTTTGAATTTCAAAAATTTAATTATAATTATAATTTTAGTTTAGTACATGAGCATGTTTTAAGCATTCATTAATCCATGCCACGCCTAGTACTATGTTTAGGTTTATTTCAATGTATGATGCATGTTTTTGGATGATTCATGCTTTGATTTTTAATTGTATATATTCTCAAATTTATTTCTCTTATTTGATGATTCTTGAATATGAGATTAATTATGAGATGATGATGATTGATAACCATATTCCATCATAGTAAACATGTGGGCTACCATGGATGTTTTTTACATGTGATTAGTTCACATGGATGATGTCCCAACATACTTGGAATATGGGTTAGGCCCTAAGTCCATGAAATTGGCTAAGAAATTTCTTTTTCACTCTAAGGAAGTATTTTGTTAAGAATATCAAGGGCCTTAAAAACCCTTTTGGTCTAAGTAACAACTATACACAAAATGTTACTTGAAACGCCTAATGTATGCAAGTGTATAAATTATGAATGTGTTTTTAGTCTAAATTAGAAAATTGGTTGTTTGAAAAGGATCTACTAGGCTATATGTTCACCTCTCCTCTTACTTTTCATGAAATTGAACATGCATGAAGACGTTAAAAATAGTGATAGTCTTTTTATTTTTTTTTAGAAAGTTTCTATATTTGAATGTAAGGGCATGTAGCCCAAGTTTTTGAATATTTCACTATAATAGTTTTATTTTAAGATTGAGTTATGTACTCCACTTTATTTAAATTAATAAAGTTTATAAATTTCTTTTATCTCTTGTATTATTTTCTTATTTAATTTGATTCCTAAAATTGAGTTAACTCTTGAATTGCATTAATGCAGAATATAATTGAAATAAAATGTCAAGTGTAAGTCACTTGTAATGTAATACTGGCCCAACCTGCCTATATAGTTAAATCCACTGTCAAAGTAGTGGTTCTGTCCAAATAAAGAAAGAATACGAGGATCAGAGTGTTACAAAGGTGGTATCAGAGCCTAGACATTAGTTGTTGGGCAAAAAAATTAGAAAGTTTCCTTTGATACCAAAGGTGGTATCAGAACATAGGTTTTAGATACTTCAGGCTAGAAATAGAAAGTCAAGCCTAAACATATGTTATTGGGCTAGAATTAGAAAGTTAGCCTTATACCTACGATGGTATTAGACTTAGGAAATATAACTCAATTAGGTTTGACCTACTGAACTTAGTATGCCCTACCTTCTATATTTGAAAACTAAAAAATGTTTTAGAAAGTGTTTCCAAGAAAAAAAATATATATATTTTGAAATGTTTTGTTTGGATACAAAGACTGCAAGTTGAGCTAATAGTGGGTAAGCTTTGTCCTGAGTAAAACTAAACATTGAAAGGCAGGTGGGTTATCTCGCCCAAAAAAGCGCGGTTGATAAGCAGACTTCAATCTTACAGCCCAATCTAGAGGTTGTCCCACCAACTTGTGCTAGTGGTTTGAGTTGAAGAACACCCTTACATTCTATAAAAGAAAATTAGAAGGTGGAAAGATTAGGGTAAGAAATTGAATAGAAGTTGAAAAAGATGTCTAAGGTGGTATCTTGACTAAACAAAGTTGTGAGTCAACTAGACTAAAACCCTACATCAAGGGAAAAAACATTAGGTAGGAACATGGGTGTAGCCAAGGGTGGCACAGTAGATCAAAAGCATAAAACTTTAGGACATAGGTTAGAAACTAAATATGTTTAAGAACAGAATACTTGCTTGGTCAGGACACGAGATCGAGAAGATTCTATAACCATGGTTTCTATGTGGTATGGGATGCATAGGAATTCGGGGTTATGGAAGAAGCCTGGACTCAGGAGAATGACAGAACATGTTTGGTGAATGATCGGTGACTTTGGAAGAACTTGTTTCTCTACGCTTGGCTGGTATGGGACGGTCAGGTATAGTGGGATCCAGAAACCTTAGTTATTGAGACATTTGAGAAATTGTTTGGGTGTGAATTTTTTGAGTAAAAGTCTAAGTGAAAGGGGAGTGGTATGGGACATTTGAACCTAGAAGCTTAGATGAAAGCCTAGGATTTTGTTGTGCTAGTATAAACTTGTACGATTGTTTAAAAAGCATGCTTGATTTGTTTATATGTATGTCATATGAAACCAAATCCTGTACCCAAGAACAAACAAGAACCTAGAAGCATAAACTGTTAGGTCACTAAACAAATCGAGAACCTAGAGACATGAATCTAGAGTCATGATAGTACGAACATTTGGCAAGGCAAATGCTAACAAGATGTTAAATTTGTAGACAATGGTTGGAACAAGAAGATATGTTACACAACCCACCACTTCTGATGAGATGGAGCAGAGGGATCAGGAAATACCTGCTGGCATGGAGGCCTGAATGGAGAATATCATAAATGAAGTTGATAAGAGGGTCACAGATCACCTAATTACGGCTCTACCCCTAGATATTCCCTCAAGCAGTATGTAATGCCTCAAAATTTTATCACTCATACACGTCACTTCAAAGACTTGAAAAAATATATATAATATATGTATATGAAATAAATAAATAAGTAAAATACTAATACTAATACAAAAAATGATAATAATAATTATAATGATAATATTAATAGGTAAAAGTGTGTGTATATATATATATATATATATATATATAATGGAAACAAAAAAATACAACAATAAATAAATAAATGATAAGAAATGCGTGAAGTTTCAAATGCAGGATTTTGATGAAAAGAAAAAAATAATAATAAAATAAAAATAATAGATTCTTATTATTTTCCTTGTTTCATTTCTTTCTTTCTTCACTCAAACCTTGGAAAAATAATATATATATATATAATAGATTTTCACTTTTCTTCTTTATTCTAATCTTGAGCAAGAAAAAAAAAAGAAATCAAAAAAGGGGGTTACAAAAACGTAGCCCACAGTTGCATTTCTATATGAGAACAAAGGAAAGAAGAAGAACGAAGAAGAAAAAAGAAGGAAAGGAGCAGATTTGGTGTAGATTTGTTGTTGTTGGCGTGTTTTAAGGTGGGTGTAATTACTGTACTCTCTTTTATTATTCAAACTTTAATATAGAATATGACGTGTGTTCAAATTAATAACATGATGATTTGAATGCTAAAATAACATGATGGATGTTTAAATTTCTTATCGTGATCGCATGCCTAAATAATAGGAAGAATTTCTTGCTTTGATTTACATGGATGATTTGCATGTTTAAATTTCATATCTTGATGTATCAAGGTGTGTTGAAATGTGAAGCTAAAGAAGATTAAATTAAGACTAAAACCACATACCAGGGCGATGACTGGCCTTTGGGTGTCATCGTGGGTGTTCTCTGCTAGACTGGCTGTAGGGCTGGGTGTCACTTCAGACCTCCTGTAACACCCCAACCCCACGTTCTTTGATTTGAGAGTTGGACATAACCACCGTTCCTTTTGACGGTGGACTTAACCAATTGGCGGGTCGGGCCGTTGTTACTTTACAAGCGACACACACTTGACTTTTTATTTTTCAATACCACATGCCTTAGAATAAATTCAATAGTGCAATAAAATCAAGGCATTTAAAGGTAAAGAAAAATTCAACTTCTTTATTAAAAAAAGAAAGTACATAACTTTTTAATTTAAGAATAAACCAATACATTGTTTATCAAAAGAGATTCATAACTCAAAATTAAAATCAATTTTCTGCGGAAGTCTTATTTCAAAATTGGGCAACATGCCCTTACATTAAAAAGACACTTTAAGAAAATAGAAACTTGTTAAAAAGCTATCCAAAATTTCATGATCTTCATGATTTCAAATTTCTGAAAAATAAAAGGAAGGGGTGAACACAAAGCTCAGTGGATCTTAATTAAACAACCATTTTTCAAACTCAACTCAATAACACATCCATAATTCAAACACTTGCATACATTAGG
>JAJIYU010020262.1:0-10475 GCA_030144865.1 Tinospora cordifolia | reverse complement strand
CACAGGACACGTTTTTTAGCCAAATCTTCTGAGCTTGACCTTACTTTAATCAAATTTATAGTTAGCAACCTACTTGAAGCTCAAATTTGCTCCATTTACCATACCAATAAACATTTTGTCACTCAACAATAAAAGCCCTAGCAATTAAAAAAAAAAAATTCCTCTAAACCTAAAATTCCTCCAAAGATAAAAAGAAAAAAAAAAAAGGGAATAATGTGTCAGTCCTGCTAAAACTGTCTAGTAATTGGTAAAACAAGATTAAAAGAAACGAATAACAACAACAACATCGCCGAAAAGAACAACCATTTCCATTCCAAATCTGCAGGAGATGGTAGAAATTTTTGAAGAAGAAAAAAAAAAAGATGGGAGGGTGTAGAAATACTATTCAGTGACGTCTTCGAGGACCATGTTGACGTAGACATCGAAGCCCCTTAGGGTTCCAACGAGCTCCTTGTCTCCCTTCATTATCACCCATATCTTCGACCCTATGCACCTATCTATTAGCTCTGCAACCACACCACACCCACCATTTTAACTCGCTTGATTACCAGACCAAGAAGGTTATCACAGCAAGAAAGAAAGAAGAGGCTTTTAGGAAAGAACCTGATGGAAGAAGCTGCGAGGGATTGCTAGACATTGTTTCGCTCGCACTGCGTCCTCGCTGCTCAACCAGTGCAGTACAACTTCAGTTGCCTGTGTACTACAGCTTCAGTTGCCCGTGTGATATGTGTGTGTATGTATATATACACAATACATGCAAAATAAATTTTATATTTGACTTATAATTTATTAATATAAATGAATTATTCATTTGTTAATATTTTTTGTTAAATAGTTTATCACATGATTAGTTTGTTTATATTTTATTTAAATAAATACTAATAACAACTTACGAAAATAGAAATGCTTGGTAATTTTAATTAGCTATAGCTTTCTTATTTCAATTATGATTTAAGTGATTAAAAATGCATAGTAAAGATCTTGCAGACATCTTTTTAATATATTATGAATTAAAAAAAATCAGAATTAAAACAAAAATGATAATTATTTAAAATAACTAACCATATAATTATCTCAGTAGTTATTAATATTTCAAATAGACATAACCTTTTTTTACTGTTTAGAAGACTAATTTTGTATTTTTTTTTTCTTCGTGAATGGTTTAATTTAGAACTAAAATAAAAAAGTGAAGAATGTTTGAACGTTTTGTCACTTAGTTTAAAAGGAAAAAAAGGTAAAATTAAAAATAAAAAGTTTAAATTTTAATGGATTGATTAGATCAAGACATCTACTTCAATTTTATAAAGTATAAGAATTATGTTATAATTATTTTTAAATGCTTAAATATCAGGAGACATGACAAATGTAACTTTTTTGGAAGTAAGACATAAAGGTTATATATATATATATATATAGAATGAAATCCAACCCAAGCAATCCACCTGAGCCAAGTCCATCAACCTAAAATGTTTTATTCAGGCAGTTTAGTA
This sequence comes from Tinospora cordifolia, assembly GCA_030144865.1. Lineage (NCBI taxonomy): Eukaryota > Viridiplantae > Streptophyta > Magnoliopsida > Ranunculales > Menispermaceae > Tinospora > Tinospora cordifolia. The sequence continues at coordinate 8,985 of JAJIYU010020262.1, read as the reverse complement.
AGGTTGATGAGAGTGACGAGCACCCCTACCAAGAACTATTGTGTTTTCCGTGTTCAATTATTATATCAGCTGACATCCTTTCACACCATAGCCAGAAACATATGAGAAACACCATTAGCCAATAAGTTGTAAGGAGTATCTTGGGTTGGGATAGGTACACTTGCACCCAACTGAAGAACCAATTGACTAATAGTATAAAATATCACAAAAATAAATTTCAATGAAATATATTTCTCCTCATAATTTAAGTTTTGACTTACCCAATGATAGAATAAAGCTACAAGAAAGCCGTCTACTTCCCAAACCTTTAAAAAAAAAAAAAAAAAACAACAACTGTGGCAAACACATCCAGAAGCACTTGCAACCCTTTTATATATATATAAATGCTAAAAAAAGCTTTTTTCAAACAGTCCTAATACAAAGTAAAACTCAATCTTGCAAGTGAACTTGTAGCAAAACCCGATTAAGGGGTGTGAGTTTTTTAGGTCATTTCCCAAAGAAAATATTAACTATTATTTTAGTTAGTTAGGATAGGACTTTTGTGTGTGCTATTTGATATATTACAAGCAATAAAGAGAAAAATATTTGGGTTTTGAAGTTGGATTTTGTCTTGTTATAGAATTCAAACAATTGAGAAGCAAATGTTATAGAAAATACATTTGTACAATGATACATGCCTGTTATAGAGCTAATATAACATGCTTGGCCACAGAGAACCCATAGTCCCCCAACCAAACTCTACCTAAAAAATGAGCCTCATGTTCAGCTCCTAAATCCCCCTTTTCCTTCTTCGTTTCCTTTACTATGGCATGTAGACATAATTCATACATCACGCTTGCACGACAAAAACCTATTCCAACACATGGGTCGGCCAAAGTGTCCTCCAAACAGCTATCTCTTCTGCACTGTAAAGTTTTCTGATCCCTCCGTAGAACCCGTCAGCCTCATTTCCTTCTTCCCGATGATCTTTCCTGTTAATTTCTGTTTGCCTCCATCGTGATCCAAGGGTGTACTGATTGAACTCCAGCACCACAGTTTCTGTCAGGTTTAGGTAAAACTAGAGTAAGAAATGTAAAGAAGAATGGAAGTGAACAATAACCATGACTTGCAACAATATCAAATGAGAGTTACGGATTACTGAGTGCAGTTAATATTGTTGAAAGGACAAACATGACGCCCAACACCTGTGAGTTCCCATATGGTTGGTTGGGCAAGAGGGTGATAAATTGATTGAACAATTCAACAATCCCAATTCCATTTCCCAAGTATTGAACGATTTGGTCACGGTTCACACCTTCTACAACAGTATCAATTGGTATACATTATGCCAACAAAAGATATATAATATTTCGTGTGCTTTGGCCTATGACAAACGCATCATCCACAATGATAACAGCGAGTGATAGAATTGATTAGTAAAGCAACCCAAACACCATTGTGCAAGCACCAGCAAATAGGGCGCTGAGCGGCAAGTGAAACCGACATTCCTTACATAAAACATTAGAATGTTAATGAAAAAAAGAATAAATAAAGTGATTCTCCTACAGCAATTAGGTAAAATTTGGGGGGAAAAAAAACTAGAATTTGCAAGATGACTCTAATAAGATCTTTTGCTTTGGTAGAACTGGCTGCCAACTTAGCTTCTTCAATTAGATAATTTCATGAATGTGGGAAAATATTTTCTAATTAGCCAAGTTTGCTACTTATGTCTAAACAAATTGGAAGAATGGCAAAACCTGAAATGAATTATGGAGGAAACAAGTTCTCTAATTAGTAAGATTTATGCAAGCAGCTAAAACTACATGTCAAAGAAAATATCTTCACTGAATTTCATCAAACAACTTATTGGGTATCTTTAATAGTTACGACTCTGGTTTATTTGGCAAGATCAGAGTAATACAAAACCTTAAACAATTTGTCCAAGGAAGTCATTCAATCGTAGGATGAAATTAAGCTCTTTGCTAGTACTTGGGTCCATGGTGCTTCCATAACTGGTTGTCCTTCTTTGTCTAATTGGTACTTAGGCTAGTCTAATTTTCTATATCAAGCTCAAAGGTTCTAAGAGTCTCACACCCCAAACTATGTCATAGTGGTCGAATCGTCTCTGTCTATGACGCTTCATCATAGAGCATGGGTATGGGATATGTGTCCAATGCTTTAGATTTTAAATTATTAATGTGCAAATTGTCTAGTGGAAGAAAAAAAAATGAAAGAAGATAATGATTACTAGGTGAAGTTCACTTAAATGGGATAAATAGAAAAAGTCAATAAATCAGAAAAATGTAGAGAAAATGAAAGAATAACATACAACATTGTTGAGTCCCTATAGCCTAGAATTTGAATATAAACATGTTCATTTTCTAGATAAGTACCTGCATCTGACTCCCATAACCAAAGTGTAGGTAACACATGTCTATGGCAGAAGGGTCTTATCTGAAAGATGTCCAATACATAAGATTCACTCACTGAACCTTACTGTTTTTTATGGAGTTGAATATTATATCCATTATGGACATTCCAACTCTATCAATAATGTCAGTTTATGGAATATAAAGAATGCTAGATATGATAGAAACGCAACAAAATTCATCCATCTGCTGAAATTATGGTCAAGATAACATAGGTAATACTATCAGGGATATTAGATATTCTCACCACTGTCATGACAAAAACAATGACCCTCCATTCTATCACATGATTCCAAATGACCAACAACACCATACCACCAACCTGTGACATGTATATCATGTTATTAAGCAACAAATATGAGCATCAAAGTTAGGATATTTAGATTTGGTTCTAGAGAAGCATCTTATTTCATTATATAAAGAAACCCATGAATGTTTGAAAACATATAAAGCAAAGCAAAAGAGAAAACTATATTCCCGAAGAAGGATATCGGATGTTATTCTTGCAATATTAATTAAGCTATCCTTCAAGTACAGAAAGCATAAATTTCAGGGCCATACCATAAGGAAATTCCTTATTCCTTCTCCACTGAATTTCGATATGATCATTGGGATGTAGGTCATCTAAACAGTTTGATATATGTAGATTGTGAGGTAGTGTATTAACCGGTGGTGCTCTTAATCTATCCCATGGTACACCTTCTTCTATCACTATGGTACGGCGTCCATGTGGAGGGTATCTGCAAGAGAAATTTATACATAAGAAAGACAAAGTTTAGGAATCAATCTCTTCTCTGGCATAACAATGTTTAATTTGAACATGCAGAACAATTATTGGATTAGTGTTAAAGGAGAAGGGCCAAAAGTGAGACTCAGAAAATGGTTATACTGCTAATTACCTGGCGTTAAATGTTTCTGTGCTGCTATTATAGCACAGTTCAGCATCATAACATGATAACATGAAACCGACATGTCCGTTCTAAAAGCAAAACCACCCAAAAAACAAAAAAAACAAAAAACAAAAACAAAGCTTTCAGTAAATTTTAGGACAAGAAATGATCGGCTACTGTAACTTACATAAACTACAGATGAAAGATTCTTACATTAGTGCCATAACCAAACATACAAAATATATTAGTATATACTAAACAGTCAAGCAAATAGTCACTAGTTCTGTTAGCTGCAAAGAGAACCATTTATCAACTCTGAAAACTGAAAAAAAAAAAAAAAAAAAAAAAGAGAGAGAAATTGCAGGGAATACCTCACGGTTGTAGACCTGTGCAGGGAACCAAATTTTTCCTGATTCAATTGCGAGATACCAAGACATTATAGAATCAACTGGCAAAGAATTTCTTGGTTTGTTGCAGTTATTGAACTTCAACTTGAACCAAGAAACGGGCCAAACCCGAGAAATAGACTGAACCAAGCCCTTTTGCTTGCCTCTATCCAATTCAAAATCCTTCCTCGAGGCAATTACATCCAATTGCCATACTTCATAAGCTGCATATCCTATCACTCTTCCCCATTTCTCCTTCATGTGCCTCTCCCACAAGTGATCACTCCTACATCTTTCTCTCAAAGCCCTACAAACCCGTCCCATATTACACAAAGCAGGTGGCGGAAGCTTCCCCAAAATGCATTCCAGAGCCAACTCAGGTAAATCCAACAGAGACATCTCTTCTCTCTGCTCGACATTTTCTACTTTTGAACTAAGAGTCCTCTTTTTCAGAGACATCACTGCAGGAACTTGAATAATTTCTAAGAAGCTACCTGTGATCCTCCCTTTCATCGGCCAGAACATAAAGAAACCAAATAATTCTTTCCAGAATTGAACTGGCAATAATCTCATCTCATTTGTCCATAAAGGCAGGTGTGTAAAAACAAGTGATTTAGAGAGAAGCATGAAGGAAAGGCAGGACAACAGGAAGAAAAGCATCAGATAAGGTGAGCTCTTGGATTGGGTCAAAAAAAGAAAAATTAAGGATAAAGAAGATGAAAGAAGGACTAAATTACAATAAAGCAATGGAAATAGTGGTCATATAAAAGAAGAAAAAACAAATGCTAATTCACCTTACCCTCTTTTCTCATCTCAGAATAAAAACACAAAATCATTGAATAAAAGGAAAAGGTAGGATTACAATATGAAGATGGATACCTTTGAGTACATATATGTATTGATATATGAGTTCAAGTCATCAACAAGCCCACTTGACCCTACCAGTGGGCCTTGCAGTCATCAAAAGAGGTATCTGTATACAACTGAAACGACAAAGGTTTGATTGGCAGTTGTGGGGAATAATAATAAACTCTTAAACCCTCAAAAAATCCCGATACAAAGGATATCCATTAAAAAAATAATAGTAATAAAATAAAATAAAATGAGACAAAGAATCTAGTGATGAACTCCAAATTAGATTGTGAAATTGTGGGCAAATGGGCAATTGCTAGTTTGAGTCTTAGAGGCATTTGGCAGGGCTTGGGGTGCTGTGATATGGATATAGATCCAAGGAATCATATCTCCAAATCTCTGATATTCATGACAAAATAATACTTAAAAAAAAAAAACAGATACAGATCTGGGTGGTTCATAGAGGACCAAAATTATAAGGTTAATGTTCAATGCAACCAAGAACACTAAAAATTAAATATTAAAAAATAAAAATAAGAATCTGGGGAATAATCAAATCCAACAGAAGAATCTGGGTAAGAGAGATTTGAGATTTGATGAAGATGAATTTGAAGTGGGTCCTCACTCAGTTCATCTAAATCCTATCATAACCCGCAAAAATCCCCACCCCCCACAACCTTGTCCACTTCAATCTACCTATTTGAAGTGAAAAGAGCACACTTAATCAACATAATTTCAATGGCCCAGAACTACAAAGAAGGTTGAAAAACTGAAGGATATAATTTCTTCCAGAGGATTCTTTCTCTTTCAACAAGAAGCAACCAACCTCCGGCTCTGATCTGATCCGCCCTCGTTATATTACACACTGATAAAGAAAGAAACAGCAGAAGAATTTAGAACTTAAGAGTATGTAATGCAACAACCGTGCAAAAATGAATCAAAGAAGGCAAATCCAACAGATAACTAGCCCCTTAAATCTTCAATAAGCTTCCTGCATTGGTGGGCGAGTGGGTGGAAAAAAGGCTAACTAATTTCCCAATCCCATCCCCCCAATCAAACAAATATCGCTGCAATAATTTGAGAGCTAATTGATTAAATCGACGGCTGCTGGACCATCCGCGTGATTACTAGCCGTCCTAGTTACCTTTGCTGATAAAGATCAATAAGTTATCGTTTATTTGTACTTCCCACTCCCAACGACTGGTCTTTCTTTAAAAAATATCAACACATTTATAATTATTAAGTTATAATTCATGCATGCATTTATATATATATATATCTTAAAAATAAGTTATAAGTGAGGGTGATAATTTATGATAAGACGCGATAACCCGACTCGAAGTTGATGAATTTGAGTTTAAAAGAGTCAAATAAGATTAGATACGACTAAATACTGGTTATAAACAAGTTAACCTGATAAATTCGAAAACGACACGTTTAACATAATTATGCATAAGTTAAAAAAAAATTATAAATAAGTTAATTTAAAATTAATGTATTTATTAATTTATTAATAATATAATTTATATATTTATCTATTAGATATAATTTTTTAAAATTTTATTTTATTTTTATTAATATTTTTTATAAAAAAATATTTTAAAAATTAATTATAAAAAGTTAAATAGGTCGTATACAGGTACACGAATATAAACATGGTTACAACATGACTCATTTATGATACGATCAGTTTACGACACGACCTGTTTACAATATATATGATACGACTTATTTACGACACAAATTGTTATAGTACACCCTAGCTTATCCAATTTTGGATAGCCAAGGTGTTGACTTAGGTATTTAGTTAAAAAATTATGTTACTTATATAAGCCAGTAAAGATATTTAGTTAAAAAATCATGTTATTTATATAACTCAGTAAAGGATCGTTTAATGCACAATATTTAATTAACTTATTTTTGAAAGATAAGATGAAATAAAGCTAGATTTGATAATAATTAATTTTATTATTTTTAATAAGTTTGTTTAATTCTACCATTATAAGATATGAAGTGAGAGTAACTAAATATTTTATGATGTTCTATTATAGCTGAACATAAAATTGAACTAACAATGGTGAGTACCAAATACCTTCAACAGTCATTTATTGCATCACATAGCTACCATATTTGGATTAAAAGGAAGCGCAGCAACTTTTACTAGATTTTCATATTACATAACCCATATTTATAGAAAACTTGTGGAATCGATCTGTCGCTGCTAACTCTCTTTAACTTCTAAATTATATTCGCACATAAAAAAAAATTAATTATTTATTGTATAACTCTATTAAATGTATACAAACTCCTATTATTATTATTGCTAGATGTTTATTGAATCACAAGAAACTACTCTTTTCACCACATATTATGGTTTTCAGGAATCTTTTTATGTGATTTTACCAAATTGACTCTAACCTACTATTTTCTTAAAAAAAAAAAAGAAAAAAACACTCAAAATCAATGTTAATCCTACCAAATCAGTGTTGTGATTCATCAACTTTCTTTGCTCCTTGGAATATTTATTTTTATTAGAAATAGTATTTTGAAGGTACAAGATTCAATTTTTTAAGTTTATTCACATTTTTTATGCTTACACATTTTTTGAGTTTTTTTTTTCTATTCTCTTAAATTTGTATCTTGAACCAAATATCATTTATATAGGTTATTTAAAGAACACTAGTTTTTTATTTACACATTTTCAAGGCATGAGTACCAAAGATTTACATTCATAGGATGGCTATAACACCTCGGCTCCCAAACCTTTCACGTTCGTCATAAGCGACGCATTTGTCTCGTAACTTGAGACATAATTACATTCTTGTTTTTTATTCAAAAATTGGGATATTACTTTTTCTGACATCAATTATATAATCGTCTAGTTGCACCAAGCCACATCTCAAAGTATAAAAATACATAAACAAACTAGCTTAAAAATAAATTAACAATAACCTTGAGATCATATAATAATTGAAAAAGACTATAATTTACTATCAAATTTAGAACAAATTTGTGGCCTTCATGGCTGAGTTTTAATAACTAATATCTGGCTTAGCGGCCGACTTCCAATTGATAAATAAAACTAAATATAGTGGATCACATGTCCTACAACAGAAAAATAGAAAATAAAATTTATTTCTTACAATGTTCCCAACCAAGAGGCATACTACTACTGATATTTTTTTCACATTATTTATCAATACGAGTATCTTCAAAGGTTACCTGAAAAAGAGTGAGTGGGGTGAGCTCGAGAGCTTAGTAGATCATACAAAATACATCTCAAGCATTATTAGAGTCACAATAGAAAACATACAAATACTTATCAAGCATCATGTAATTCAACAGTTCAATTGTTTTGAGTTGACGTTAAAATCAAAAGGACCTTCCTCGGTATCCCCCATTAGGCTCAAAATATCGAAAGTAACGCCCACAGGCTAGTTACTTATTCATAACCCTATTTTAGGAGTGAAGTTTCAACTCGATTATCAGTCTTATCCTACTACTGCTACAGTTGCATTAAGACCCCCCCTTGGATTGGGAACACCCAAGATGACACTAGACCACTGCCACAGTGTCAGCATCGCCGCGCCGGTACGTGGTTAAATCTCTTAATCATCTTTATTTAGTAACCACTAGCATACTCACAATATCATCATTCCAGAAACAAACAATACATTTAATAAATTTTACAAAGCACATATAACACATCTTCTAAACAGTATTTGAATCATACAACATGTTATTCAACACTATAAAAGACAAGAAATCATCCTAATGACTGTCAAATATAACATGTTATTCAACATGTGGTACGTATTCTAAATAAATAAACAAATAAATATTAAAAAAATTACGTATTCTAATATAACTAGGAGACTATGTGGTACATATTCTAATACAACTGGGAGCCTACGTAGAATTCTCTATATAAACCCTACTTTCTTTTATTTTAAAAGCACTCTAAAGTTTTCTACAATTCTAGAGCTACCAAAGAAGAACGAGGGAGCGTCTATAAGCTATTAACAGAGTTCTCAAAATGCATTCAAAGAGTGGATTGACGATCAAAGGTATCATTTATTCTTTTTTTCTTTACATTTTTTAGGAATGGGTTGAAAAAAATACATAATTAGTGGTAATAGATATATATAATTCAGTTGTATTATATATAATAATATAAACCAATTGATTGAGTATATATATATATATTGATTGAACAAAATGTAACACCCCGCCTCCCAAGTCTCATCTTCTATGTTATCTGACGGTTCAATTCTATTTGATCAAAATCTTGGGATGCCCGGGAGACGGGCCTGTGCTACATTTTCTTCTTCTTAGACTCAAATGCATTAGGTTTCCTGTGTACATTAGTCTATGTACAAAAATAACATCATAATAAAGTAAATTCTTCATTTGATCATTTAACAATTTCAGGTACAATATTCCATTACA
>JAJIYU010020261.1:0-10474 GCA_030144865.1 Tinospora cordifolia | reverse complement strand
ACTTGCCCCGTACAGCCATGTTTCTTACTACAATCGTGCCCACTCCCAATCCACCATGTTGTATATCTTTATAGGCCTGGTCCCACTTAACTAGATGTTGTCCTTTCTCCTGTTCTTGCTTCCAAAGGAATCTCCGCATGGATTGCTTGATAATCGTAGCTACCTTTGTTGGCATTTTGAAAGTGGAGAGCAAATATGTCGAAATAGCTTCTAGGACAATTTTTTTTTTTTTTGAAACAGAAACTTTATTATATTAATATAGAAAGAGTTACAACCGGATGAGATATCCGGCAAATTTTCAAAGATTACAAAATTTTGTCACCATTACAAAGCCAATCACAAAATTTGTAACCCTTCCCTAAACTAGATGTAGAGATCCATGTGGCAAAGAGTATATTGGATCTCTCCCAAAGCTGGCTGACATTTTTATACTTCTCCAAAAAGAACCAACTATTCCTCTCTTCCCATAAGCTGTACCAAATAGCAAACAATATCACCTTCCAATAATGTTGAAGGTTTGCCACTGCCACGCTATCCGAAATTTGATAGAAACGACCAATTGTTAGTGAGATAATCGCTTCATGATGATTGCTCCATTGATTCCACATGTTCTTCAACAGTTGACACTCTTCAAAATATGAGTAACCGACTCCCCGTTGTTCCTGCATAGGAGACACATATTTGGATTAAGATAGAGTTGTTGTTGCCTCTTCTGAATGTTATCTATAGTTGTGAGCTTATTTAAGCTCACAAGCCAAATTAGCATTTTGGCTTTCATAGGAGCCTTGATGCTCCAAATAAATTCCATTGGAATATAAACTTCGTTCTGTTCTGGCACACTGAGGCTGTCTTTGAATGATTTCACAGAAAACTGGCAGTTTTGCTCAAGAGTCCATGTAGGCTTGTCTTCGGTTTCTATCTATTGAATCTGAAAACTCTATAAGAGACTCAAAATGTCACTAACTTCGTCCAAATAATTATCTCCAATGTTGTTGTTGATATGTAAGTTCCAAGCCCATTGATTAGAATCCATTGTAGCTGATTTGGTTAGGAACTCGACGACTGTTCCTTCTTTCTTGTTAGACAGTCTGAAAATATTTAGGTATTTATCCTTCCCACTCCATATGTCTTCCCAAAACAGAACATTATCTCCTTTATGTACTTTCCATATAATGTGGGGTCTAATTTCAGTGTATAATCGATGAATGTCCTTCCATGGGGACCTGTGGCTGCATATCCTACATATGCTTGCTTCTCTTCCAAAGTGCTTTTGTCCATGAATACTTTTGACTATTCTGGCCCATAAGACTGTTGGCTGTGCCATCATTCTCCACAACCACTTCCCCTTTAAGGCCTTATTTATCTTCCTCAATCCCCTTATGCCCAACCCTCTTTTTGAAACATCTTTGCACACTTGCTTCCAACTAACCATATTTTTGCCTTTAACATCCTCTTCAGCGTTCCATAGGAAATTCCTCATCTGTTTTTCCATCTCATCAGCAATCTTCTTTGATATTCTAAAGATAGACATATAATATGTGGGTAAAGCTTCTAGGACAGACTTTAGCAATAACAGTCTACCCCCTCTCGAAAGATAGCTACATTTCCATCCTGCTGTTCTCTTCCTTATTTTAGATAGAACTGGCTCCCAGAATGTAGATTTATTTGGATTGCCTCCTAGAGGCACTCCCAAAATATTGGATAGGCCATGTGCCTTTTGAGACTTCCATCTCTTTAGCCAAAGATTCTACTACTTGAGGATTTATATTGATTCCCAGTAAATTGGTTTTCTTTCCATTCATTTTCATCCCTGTAAGGAAGCTGAAAGTGTGCAGAATATTCATCATCTCCATCAATTCCTCCTTGTAGGGTGTGAAAAGGAGACAATCATCCGCAAAGAGAATATGGGTGAGAACAATGTTCTCTTTCCCAATTTTCATTCCAGAGATCTTTCCCACTTGTCTCGCCTTTTCAATGAGTATTGTTAAAGTATCAGCTGTAACGGTGAACAGAAATGGGGAAAGGGGGTCACCTTGCCTTAATCCTCGAGTACCATTGAATTTACCGCGGGGTCTGCCGTTGATGAAAACTGAATAATTAACTGAGGATAGGCAGGCCATTATCCATCTCCGCCAACGCTTACCAAAACCCTTTTGGCTCATAACAAAATCCAAGAAGGTCCATTTGACAGAATCATATGCTTTGGCTAGGTCTATTTTTAGCAACAGACCTTCCTTTTTATGCACTCTGTGTTCTTCAACCACCTCGTTAGCTATGAGGATGGCATCAGTAATCTTCCTGTCTTTGACAAAAGCCATTTGATACTCACTAACTGTTTTGGGGAGGACAGTTCTCAAACGATTGGCCAATGTCTTGGCTATAATCTTGTACAAACTCGTAATGAGGCTTATTGGCCTATAGTCTTCCACTGTTGTGGCATTTATCTTCTTGGGTAACAGACATATATATGTTTCATTGACTCTCCTATTAACCACTGCATTAGCATAAAACTCCTTCATGCATTGGATAATATCATGTTTGATAATATCCCATGATTTTTGGAAAAAGGTCATAGTAAATCCATCCGGACAGGGGGCTTTGTTGCTGTAACCACATGTTTTCAAATCTGAACAGAGCAGGACCCCGTTTCACCTTCTCGGTATCTAGAATAATGGGCCAGTGATCTGAAGTCAATCTTTGAATACCCCACACTTGTTGATGACTAAAATTATCCCCCCATTGATTGTTACAGAGAAACCGACCCAGCTTGGACATAAACGGGTTTTGTCTGCCATTACTCCACGTGAAGAATAGATTCTTCATAGTCGGTTGCTGGAGCTGCATATCTTGAATCCACGTGTCAAACATTTTCATGGTTGTGGAAAGGCGTTATTCCTTTTCTCTTCCATGTTCCTAACCATATCGAAGTCTCCTCCCAAGCACCACAGTCCATGTATGTTGGCCGAAACTGCTGATAGCTCAATTAGGCACTCCTCTCTGCCTTCTTTATCGCACGGTCCATAAACTGTTGTGAACCATCCTGTAAAGCCCTCTTTGTCAGTGAACTTTATGGTGATAGAGAAACTGCCTTCCCATCTCTCAGTCACCTCGATACTCCGACTGTCCCACATGATCAAAATGCCACCCGATGACCCCTCAGCTGGGAGGTGCGTCCATTCTACGAATTTCCTCTTCCACACCTCCGCAACAATACTTCGATCTAAAGCTGACTTCTTAATTTCTTGGAGGGCCACTATATCTGCTTTAGAGGCAAAGATAGCCTTCTTTATAAGTCTTCGCTTATCCCTCTGCCCATATCCCGAATATTCCAGCTGAATATCTTCATGGAAACACTAATGGCCCACGACAGCGACCTGTTATTACTGTACTACAATCAATTGTGTGTTGATTGATTCCAGAAAAGCCCGGACTCTGTCAACTTCTTCTTGTTGTGTCGTGCGGTAGGTCTTGGTATCTGCTCTTCTGTTCATCATATTTTCTCCCCCTTCGTGAATTTGCAATTTTGTGGTTTCAACTTGCTGCTCGTTTGATGTAATCTTTGGCGTTGGTGGAATGTAACTCTGCCCAGAACCCCCCGTTCCCACAGAAGAGTCAAATTGGGAAGAGTTGTGTGTGTAAAAACATACCTAGTTTGGGATGTCATCTCCTCTCCAATCCGTGCCACTTGAAGGTCCTGCCTCGTTGTTTGTCATCCCCACAACTGTGTTCTTTGAGTCTGAGAGTCTCCCCATCCTGTAGTGCTGATCACATGAAGGAAATTCAGAATCTGAATCATAGTTTGAAGTCAAATCCTTCGCATTCAGGGCCTCCCAAAAGGCTAAAAGGCCTTTCTTTTTTCGAATTTCTCCTTTTGGGTCTCTTGTATAGACTTTTAGCTCAGACCGTTGTTCACTTGCTTTGGAGCTCTGGCCCAACACTTTTGTTGATCTAATATCCATATCTGGGACGTATTGTTCGGCCCATTTTACTTGGCCTTCCATGTAGGCCATTGGAAATGATTTTTGGGCTAGCCCAAAATTCTTATCCATGAAACCTTCCATCTGTTCTTGTGGTTTGTACCCACTCACTAGCCCTTTACCCGACATCCTCCCGTTTAGACCCGGATCTGATTCATTATGGAAATGCCTGGCGCCCCTACTACCAGCCGTTCCACGTGTCGACTCCCCAACGGTAACTCTTTCCTCTGCCCAGTACCGCCTGTACCGATCCTCTGCTCCGTTGTCTGAATCGTGACCCGACTCCAGTCAGTCGGCGTCATCTTCCTCAAATAACGCGTCTTCATCAGAACTTTGATTTCCGACTGTCGCCGGCCGCTGGACCGCCATTTCCCGACGTACCTCAAACCATCCCGATGATCATCCGCAAACTTTTCCAGAATCTAGATCCATAGTTCTTTGACCTCCATCGGCCACCAATCATAAGTTTTGTATACCTTCTTCATCATAAATTTCAAATTCTTTAGGTAGAAACCCAAAATCATGCCCTTTGAGACGAAGGAACACCATCTCCATAGATTTGTTTGAGATTGTCACCTTAGCAATGTCGAGAAGGCCTCCACATGCTTCACCGATTTTGTCGAACGTGATGATGTTCCACTTGTTTGGAGATATTCCTTCCACATCCATCCAACTATTCCTACATGCGACCTTCGCCTCTCCGTCGTTCCATGCTTGTTCCCATTCTTCAATATAGAATCCACCAAGAAGCGTTTGGAAAAGATTTTTTATGAGTATCGATATATCTTTTTCCTCCTTGCAAAAAATGATACCCCTTGCTATGTCCAGTCGCCGAATGAAAATTTCCTTCTTTAGTAACTGCCAGACCGACCACTCCACCACCTTCCATGGGGTTTCGTTGGATGTTCTGGTGATTAGGAACTTCTTCTCCTCTCGGTATTGTCGTCTAACATCCCCACCAACAGCCCTGTTCCTTCTAAGTCTTCGCTTCCCTTCCTAATCTCTTTTCCAGACTCCTTTATTTCTGCTTTCCTCCTCCTGGATCTCTTCCAGTGATTCCAGCCTCGTCTGGCTTTTTTGTTCCTTTACCACTTGCTTAAGGCGCCTACTCAAGGTTTCCTGTACCACTATATCCAAGGATTTTCAAAGGTTTTTCCACGCTTCTGTCGTGGTCTCTTCTGGTATAACCACACTTTCGTATTTACCATTGATAAACTTTGTAAGCTTAATGAAGCGACCTCTGTCATTAACGAGGATCTCCATTGCTAGGCTGAAACCAGGTCCGCAAAACACACTAACTTTTTCCTTTCCTCCATCAGTTGCCAGTATTTGTTGTACCTTCTTCACCAACCACCGGACAGCTTCCTTGACCAGAGTAAAATGGAAGACGTCTTGTTTCGTGACTTCTTGAAGGATTATCTCCTCGCTGTCGATAGTATTGCAAATGGAAAAGTATTTGAACCTTGTTGGGAAGGACACATACTTCCATTCCCCATTACTCGTTTTCCTCACACATTATTGAAAGTTTTGACCCCTATTTTGATTGTCCTTGTGAACCGGATCAATTGGTTTCCATTTTGGGTAACTGGTTACCGTCTTCTCCAGTTTCACATTTTCTATTTGTTCTCTCCTAGCACGTTTCTCCCTCCTCTTGACAACCGTCCAACCTGCTGTATCTGATTGTTCGTTATCGGTCCTTCCTTGCATGAGCACAGCTTTCCAACTCTTCGTGGCCCTAAGCTGGTCCCTCCTATGCGCTGGCCCGAAAGTGGATACCTGATATCCTTGCCTTCTTTCTCTGTGGTTTACTTCTCTTCTTGTTTGGTATCCGGAATGTCTTTCCCATCTCCATTCGCTCATCCTTCGATCATCTCGCCGTCCATTTCTCCTCTCACCGATCCGTTCTCCAGCCGTGCGTTCCACTCGCCGTCCAACCATCTCTTGTCTCTCCAGCTCTCTCTCTTTGCTATGCCTCTCTCTCAGCTTCTAGGACAGTTTTCATCAATACTCCTCTTTCACCCCTGTATAGATTACTCCCTTTCTAGCCTGCCACCCTCCTCTTGATGTTTTGGATCACTAGAGTCCAAAAATCGATATTGTTGGGGTTCCCCCAATTGGAAGGCCCAAATAGTTTAGTAACCAGCTTCTAGTGGACATATTGAGCTCCTTAGCTAGTTTGCTTACCTTTTTTATGTTGACGTTTATACCCACAAATTGGCTTTTACTCCTATTGACTGACAATCCTAATAGAAAACAAAATGTGTAGAGAGCATCCATCCCAGCTTGAGTATCTTCCTTCCTATTCTTCATGAAATGAAGCAATCATCCGCAAATAGAAGATATATGAGGTGTATTTTATCCTTCACCCACCCTAATGATTTATGTTTTCTCCACAAACTGTCTTTTCTACAAGTCTAGTGAAGGTATTTGCTATTAGTGTGAATAGGAATGTGGACAAGGGATCCCCTTGACGTAGGCCTCTGTATCCTTCACTACAAGTCTAGCAAAGGTATCTGCTACCAGTGTCTGATTTATGAGAATTTGAGTAGTTCATTGAAATCGGGCAAACCTATATCCATTTTCTCCATTGAAGACCAAATCCCTTCCTCTCTAGAAGAAAGTCCAAGAAGCCCCATCTGACACACTCATAGGCTTTTGCAAAATCCACCTTCAATAGGAATCCTTCTTTCGTATTCACCCTATAACCTTTGACTTCCTTGTTTACTATTAGAATAGCATCCAAAATCTGCCTATCTTTGATGAAAATCATCTGATATTCATTCACTCTTGTAGGCAAGACCTTTCACAGTTTGTTTGCTAAGGTTTTAGCAATAATCTTGTAGATGTTTACTGTTAGGTTAATCGGTCTGAAATCATCCACCTTTACAGAGTTAACGTTTTTTGGGATGAAATAAAAAATTTAGGTCTTATCCTTTATCCCTAGGAATTCTTTTCCTCTAATATTGCAATTAAAATGCCCAAAAGAGGCCTAATGGCAATGTCTAAAATAGTAAGGAAGTAGTTTTAATAATGTGATTAGTTAAAGATTACATTTTAATATTTATGGCTAGGTTAATAGATCCTCTTTTTTATATTTGATCTTTCATGTCCATTGCATAAAAACACAAAGCCCTGCAGTTACACAAGTAAAATGTTAATTACATAGAGGAAAGAAAATATCCTTGAGAATATAAGTAGCACATGGCAATACATGGTAACCATCATGATCGAAAAGCTAAAAGCCGGACAATTACACACAAGTAAAATACTAATCACCATAAAGCAAAGAATAAACTAAAATAAACTACCCTGTGAATAAAAAGTTGTAAATGACAATACATGGTAAGAAACAAAATCCAACAAGCAGTGGGAAAACATATTCATTTCTCTACTATCTACAAACAATAAGCTCAAATGTTGGAAACTGATTTACCTCCTCGAGACTAAGAGCACCTCGGTTTAAATTACTCCTACGACGTCGCCGAAGTAACTGTTGAATGGAAATGTTAAGAAAATTCATTGTTAAGCATTTATCTGCTACTAGCTAGTGCAAATGTATATATAACTTAAAAGCATCCTGTAAAATATGCAAATACAAGAATGCAGCACAAGAATGAATCATTAATAAGCAATTCATAATATTGAAATTATACTCAAGAACTGCACAAAATAATGGTGCCAGCACAATTATGAAAAAAGAGAGGAGACGCTACACATCAAATGCATCCAAGGGTTCTTCACCTTCAATTTAACCTTGTTCATCAAATGAAGCTTCATTAATTGGTTGATCAGAAGCTTTAAGGTCTAGGAAAATTAAAAAAGCGAATTATTTGTTTGCTTATAATCCCACAGCACCAAAAACTAAAAAATTCTTGAGTTCAATCTGACATAGTTGTAACTACCATCAAGGCCTTTACTAAGATAGTGCAACAACAATCTCTAGGTGATTGCAAATTAAGTCAAAAGTTGAACATTATCAGGTGGCAAAGGTTTGTTAAATTACTAAACTAGTGTGACAAAAACCCCTACCTGAAAGTATGGTAAAAAAGTTTGACAAGTCCACAAAACGATGAGTTAAGATCATTCGAAACAAGAGGGAAAAATTTGTGATCAGCTACTAACATCCTTCTTCTCCAATATGATGTGTATGTGTGTGTGTGTGTGTGCATATATATATATATTGAAGGATATGTAGATATATAAACATATGAGATAAAGTGTGGATGAGATATCCCAATAACAATTATACAGCATCCAAAATGTTGTTCCAATTCCTAACCCAAACACCAAAACCATATCCTAGCGATAGTTTACAAGATGAAACCCACCAACAAACATAATGATGGATTTTTCCCATAAAAAATCAGTACTCAAGAAGCAATCAGTAAACACCTCTTGTTTCTTTCTTCTCGTATGCAATACCATATTGGAAAAAAAAAGACAAAAAATAGTCATTCAGTATTTAGACAATAGTTTAAAGCAGAAAGAGGAAGTGAAAACAGTGAAGATGCTGAGACTGAGAGTGGCTCAATCTTGTGGAGAACGTCCTGCCATAGACTCCAAAGATCCAAAAGCACTTTACAACAATCAAAACATACGAAACTGATTTGTCAGGCCTTCTAGCACAGGCAATACCAAGAGGGACAGATTGCATAGTTAAGAAATTTTGTTGTAGTTTACCTGGAGAATGGTGTTTGCCTAAAAAATCTAACCACTCAAGAGTTTTCACTTTTGTTGGGATTTTAGCCAACCCAATGAAGATAGCAGGTGGAAAAGAATGAACTAATGAGCATGTGCTAAGTGATATAGGAACTAGGAAGAAGGTTTTGGTTGAAAAGATAACAGGGGAGTCCCCAATAAAAAATAATAATAATATGATTAGCACCTTCTTTGGAGATGGAGAGATTTCTATGTATTTCTATGTACACAATGGTTCCAGCATTGAGCTAAACCACTTTCCAGAACACACACACACACACATATACATATATATATATACACACACACAGAAGAGAGAGAGAGAGAGAGGGAGAGAGAGAGAGGGAGAGAGAGAGAGAGAGAGAGAGAGAGAGAGAGAGGCTCATGATACAAAAGTAGGAACAAAAAATCAGATCCCTAGGGATGAGGAACCCCCCAAAGACACTACAAGGGAAGCAATAATGGAGTCCCAATTCGAGAACAATCCCTAACATAGCAGCCCCTTGAAAGTTTACAGCTATAAACAAAATTACGACACTAGAAAATTGAATTGCTCTAAACCTGCTCATCCCCACTACACAAGTTATTAAAAAGCTAAACATTCTTTTCAGCCATAGACACCACAATATAGCAAAAAACATGGCTTTACAATAGCTTTTTCTTTTGAAAAAGGAAACTCATATATATATATTAATAAAAGGATTACATGCCGGACGAGAAGTCCGGCCATCAAGCAAAACAGATTACATGGAGCGTAAAATATTCCCCCCTTTACAAAGCCATTCCCCTAGGGTATACCCAAGCCCTAATTTAGTAACACTAATTCAGGTAGCAAACAACATATTAGATCTTTCCCATAACATTCGTTTCGTTCTCTTCTTTTCTACAAAAATTTTGTTACTCCTCTCTTCCCATATGGAATACCAGACCGCTGCCACCAAAATTTTCCAGTAGGGTTTCAGTTTCGGGAGAAACTCGCTACTTGGAATTTGAAACATATTGTCTTCATTTGGAGGAATCAACGAACTGTTAAGCTGCTTCCACTGTCTCCACACACTGCGAGCCATGTCACATCCACTAAAAAGGTGATGGGTTGTTTCTTCCTTCTTCCTGCACATGTGACACATGGAAGGATTCAAATTGAGATTAGGAAATCTTTTTTGTAAGTTGTCATCAGTTTTCAAGCCATTTTGACTTATTAACCACAACAAAATTTTCACTTTCACTGGAATTTTTGACTTCCAAATGAAGTTCACTGGCCCACTTTGACTTCTCCTTTCATGGCTGGAAATTTGGCTTCTAAATGACTAAACTGAGAATCTTCTACTAGGGTCTTCATTCCACAAAGGCTCATCTTCCTCCATAATGTTGCTTGTCTGAAACCTTTGGAGAGTATTCAAAAGTTCCCCCAATTCTTCCACATGAATATCATTCACATTGCTGGAAATGTACAAGTTCCATCCCCATGGGCTATTCCCCTCTCCCTCATTATGATTTCTAAATTCTGAGACCACTCCATCCTTCTTCTGTGACAATCTATAAATGTTAGGGAATTTATTTTGAGGAATATCCTCTCCACACCATGTATCCTTCCAAAATCTCACATGATTGTCTTTCCCAACCTTCCAAGTGATATGGTTTCTGAATTTTCCATATAAACTGAAAATGTCTTTCCACAGGAATCGGTAACTACTCTTTTTGTTCAAACCAGCCTCTCTTCCAAAAGCTTCCTCACCATGTATACTTTTCACCATCCTGGCCCACATCGCATGAGGATTTATCATCATACTCCATAGCCA
>JAJIYU010020260.1:0-10487 GCA_030144865.1 Tinospora cordifolia | reverse complement strand
TATTTTATTTAATTCTTTGTTTGGTACTTTCTTAAATATGTCCGGCTAAGTATTTTTATTTCTAGGATGTAATTTAGATTGTAAGAACTTTTGATTTTTATTTTGATTAATCTATTTTAAGGTATTGTTTTATATTCTGTGTTCTTAATGCTTTTTATTGATTAGCCACCTATAAATTGATTTTAGATTATTGAATTAACTCGGGAGGGAGGTTCAATAATTGGATAATCCGAATATAGACCTATTTGAATTAATCGACCGGGAGGTTATTAATTTTGTAGGAGGTTGCATGTGATTAATATTTTTAATGCATTAGTTTATTGACTATACACCTCGGGAGGAGGTATTAGGCAATTTAACTGATAGGATTAAGGCGCCTCGGGAAAGGGTTTTAATTATTTGTGCTATAACCTACAAGAACAAATTTAGATTAATTGAAATAAATATTAAAAGTGAATACATGATATTTTACTATCCTAGAATTTTAATTCATATATTTTTCAATTTAATATTCACTTGTTTTCAATTTACTTTCGATTTAATTTAAGTTTTCACTATTTAATTAAATTCTTAGCCTTAATAAAGTTGAAACTGAAAGTAGATTGGGCTTTAAGATTATTAACCAAATATCGTTCCCAGAGGACGATAATCTGGTATTTACCGAATATATTACTATTGCGATCCTGTACACTTGCAGTGATCCCAACAATACTCGCTCGTGAAGGTTTCTCATCTATGGTAGTTAGACCAGCTAGAGTATCGATCTCACACTGAGTCACCATTCTACCTCAAGTTTTCGATCTATTAGAGGTACTACCCTGAAAGATAATAATAGGTTGCCCTAGTATCTGAAATACGACCCTCTTAGCAATACAGTCGACATGTACATGGTACGTGATTAGCCAATCCATCCCTAGTATAGTATCAAATTCTCGAGACTCAAACACTTGAAGGTCAATAATGGTCTCAAAGTCACCTAACCTTAACACACAACCCTCACAAATTAGATTAGGGTAAATGCGTTCCTCGGCTACAGTACTCAACATGCATTCCTAAGGGATCTAAGTTCCAATCTATCTACAACATATCTAGAGATGAATGATAAGGTAGAACCAACATCAACTACTACATATAAGGTAGAATCTAAAATAGAAATGGTACATTCTATCAAAGTCATGGTAGCCTCTAGATCAGGCTGTGTGATGGCATGTGCTCTCCCTCGAGTAATAGTAGTGGTTGGTGCACTGGAAACTAGAACAAGCATACGACAGTCATATCATTTGTAGCCTAGTTGACCACACTGATAACATATAATCTGACACCTTTGATCAGCTTGATAAGTCTGGCCCGACCCATAACCTCTCTATCTTGAATTTTGGCCTCTACCTTGACCTCTACCTCGACTTCTTTGTCCTTGATTAATTAATTTCATTCATTTATTTTTTTTCCTCATTAAGTGTCGGGACCCCTTCCCTAGGCCAAAGGGTAGCCCGACCGGCACAGTGACCCGACAAACTTACGCACCATGTCAAGTTCGTCCAACTACTCTTAAGTCTTTCCAATCTCATACAACAAACGACATCAGAATAATTAAAGGACTCAAGGCGAAAGTAAACAAACATACAGAGAGTGATTGTTATATAATATAATTGTCATGTCCAAAATACACAGTTGACCGAGCATATACATATATACCCAAAAGAATGACTGATATCTAATGAAAGAACCAAGAAAAGGGAACAGAAAATGTCAGGGAGCTAGGCGATCACCACGCTCTTCCCTTTATTAGCCACCAATGAACATGGAATATTAGTAGAGTAGTGAGCCTAAAATCAATGTGGCTCAGTGAGTAGTAAGACTAGCATATCAATCATGACCAACATTCCAAAATAGTGCTTGTACATATAAGAAGTAAAATAATATAATATTTGAATGCATAACATAGTATAAAAACAATTATGTACAGTGCAACAGTTTTAGAAAATATCTCAAATCCATGCTAATTAAAAACTGTATCTAGGCTAGGGTTAAATCAGCAAACCCAACCTATGGTCATCGCTTGAGCGGGTCTTGAGTCAGGAGTACTGGCCACTCGAGCGAGTCGTGAGCTAGGCATACCCATCGAATACCCAACCCCGATGCTCAGCCCCCAAGTGTCATGACTCGAGCGGGTTCTGAGGCTAGGCGCACTAATCATGTGCCCTAACCTCAACGCTCGGCCCTCGAGTCTAATCCCAATCATATCATGTACCTTAGCCTCGACGCTCGACCCTCAAGCCTATTGTCTCATTACCTGTGTACATCTACATTTTTCAAATCATTTAGATATATCTCAACCTCATGAAACCATTTAAACCATGTCATTTCACACAAGTTTTATGCAAGGAACACAAGTCATAAAAAACACCTAAATCAAACTACTCACCTCGAGTTCTGTGCACTGATGTCCCGTCGACAACCAACCTCGTCCCGCAGTTCTTACTCGAGTCTGCATTTTTTAACCTCAATTTCAGTTCTTTATAGAATGTGGCTTAATTCCCTATTCGACTATCCCTAATCGGTATCGACCAACCCAAATTCGATTAGGTCGAATCCGATCAATGGGTCAAACTTGGTCAAAATTGGTCAACATGATCAATTTTGGTTATCTTTGGTCAATTTGTGTCCAATTGGGTCAAGTTATGTCAAAATTGGGCCAATTAAGCAAAAATCCCCAAATTTCAACACTTAGCCCAAACTCAAGCATTTGCCCTCTTTGTGCAGTGAACTTGTCGATTTTTTTGCGGCTAATCTGGAATTTGGATTTTCACAAAACTTTTCAGATTTCATCTATACTACTGAATCTTCATCAAAATTTTAGATTCTCATTTTTGACACCATTTACTAAGGTTTCTAAGTGCATTAACAGGGACTGTGAAATTCTGTACCTCATGTGACAAACAGTCAAATGGTGCATCAATTGACCCCCTTATCAAATTTAGATTGGGCTGAAATTTGGTACACACAATATTTACATGTCCAATGACCTCTTCACTGAAGTTCAGCTCGAAATACCTACGTTTGGTCAGTTAACTAGTCTCCTACTTTTCTGTTATGTAACAGATTGTTCAAAACTTCAATTTCCTATGGTTTTTCAAGTGCCTATGCATATCTATTGCCCTACTGATTTGAGGCCCTATCATACATATTTTGAATAACTTAGATTCCTGAATATTGGTAATTCAAATTTCATCTCAAAACAGTAAGCAATCATGGCCATAAGCATTCCTAAATCCACCCTACAACTTAGCACATATCAACAGTTTTGAAAATATTTTTGAAGTACCAAAAATCTGCATCTAAGTAGGCATCTTGGCTTGAACATAAAATTGTGCATACAGAGGCTTAGGATTTGGGTTTTATCCCTTGTTGTAGCCTCTAACGTGAGGTGTAAAATGCCTTAAATTTTATTCTAAACAGATGTAATACTTGAAATTTTAGTGACGTCATAACCAAAATTTGAGTTTAAAACACATTTTATTAGCACCTATACGTATATATTTATATACATATACATATAGATATTTATCATTGATACGTGATTAATTAGTTAACATAGAAGTATAAAATATATATATATATATATATATACATTGATTAATATTAGACCTATAAAATGTTGGGTAGATATACTTTTCTTTATCTAAATAAGAAAGTAATATTTTAATCATTAAAGTATGATATTAATATAGAAAAGTATGTGTATAAAATATTAATTTGATGCATTTATGAAAATAATATTTTGTTTAGTATGGTAATAATATACATAGAGAAGAAACGCGTGAAGGAAAGGCATTCATGAATGAAACATCCCATGTGTTGAAGTGGGCATGTTGGGAAGGAATAATCCCATATTGGAAAGATAGAAAATATTATTTGGAGGAGGGTCCTATATAAACCCCCTACTCTACCAATTTCATTCATCCCAAAGACAAGAGTTGAAATTTCCTCTTGATTTCTCTCTTTGCCTCCTTCTTGGCAACCTTAGTTCTAGTTTTCTTTGCTTGAGCTATTCTAAATAGTTCGTGAAGTAGTAGCCACGAAGTGCTACAAATAATTTAGGAAGCGATCTAGAGGTGAGTTTTTTTCCTTTCTTTTAATTTATTATTTTGACTTAGATAATGCTTGCTTGTTTGGTTAGCTTGATTATTTTTAGTTTTTATCTTGTTTTTTGCATTTATGTCATTCATTCATCATGTTGCATGACCTAGAGAGTATGCTCTGTAGTTGTGTCTCGTACGATCTTCTACATCAGAAATCGAAAATCTGTGTTTCCGTTGATTTATGATGTTATACTGTTGGTATGTTTAATTACTGTTGAAATATTTATTTACCATGCTCTTGCACACAAAAATCAGATTAAATAAGATTTCAACCACGTACTGTCTGGGGGACTTTCTGTGTTCCATGTAGAAGAACTGGCTGTCAATACTGACACCAGCATGGAACGGGTTTCAATAATGATCCCACTGGAAGGGGTTTGAGTTTCAGAATTGATCTCTCCCCAGATCTGGAGCACAGAGAGTATTCCCGTTCGGTCTAAATTACGACTGAATTAATATGTTGGGTGAATCGAATTAATCTCTGGAAGTGTTTGATCTGCTTGCATTGTCTGGTTGAAATAATAGATTAAATAGATGGAATGATTCACTGGGTTGTGTAGCTCACCCCCTTATTTTTCACAACAGGAAATTGATCAGCCTGCGCGAAGATTGTTCCTTAGAAAGTTTTTATTTTAAATTAATGTAGGGCAAATAGGCCCAAGTGAACTCATGTATTTACAGTTTTAAATTTTTTTTTGCTATAATGAAATATTGTACTTGGAATTTTTAAATAAACACATGAAGGATCTTCTTTACTATGATGGTATTTTTGTGCATAAACTAATGTACACAGAAACTCTAATGCATTTGGGTCTAAGAAGAAGAAAATGTAGCACGGGCCCGTCTCCCAAGCATCCCAAGATTTTTGATCAAAGAAAATTGAACCGTCAGATGATGTGAAAGATGGGACTTGGGAGGCTGGGTGTTATAAAGGTCGTATCAGAGCCTAGGCTTTAGATGCCTTGGGCAAGATTTAGAAGGAATTGACTAGTCAGGTAAGACTATTTATTTAGTTAATTTAAAAGCCCTACCTCCTGTTTTGGAAACTAAAATGATTTTGAAAAAAAAAATGTTTTTCAAAAAGAGATATATGCTTTTCAATGGTTTTGTTTGGATACAAAGATTACAAGTTGAGCTGATAATGGGTCAGCCTTGTCCCGAGTAAAGCTAAACATTGAAAGGGAGATGGGTCATCCCGTTCTAGAAAGCACGGTAGCTAAGCAGACTTCGGTCTCGCCGTCCGATCTGGAGGTTGTCCCACCAGCTCATACAAGTAGTCGGAGTTGAAGAACATACTTATTTTCTTATAAAAGAAAACTAGGAGGTGGTAATTGAGGGCTAGAAATTCACTAGGGTTCAAATGAGATGCCAATAAGGATTTGAGAACCTAGGTTTAGGGAGGAGACCTTAAGTAGAGACTTAGGGGTTGCCAAGGATGGCACAGTGAATCATGAATAAACTTTTAGGGCATAAGTTAGAGACTACAAATGTGTGAAAAATGAACACTTGATTGGTCAGGGCACAAGATTGGGAGGATCTCGTATCCTTGGTTTCTATGTGGTATGGGACGCATAAGAATTCAGGGGTACGGGAGAATCCTGAGCTCGGAGAATGACGAGCCATGTTTGGTGAATGATCGGTGGCTTTGGACGAACTTGTTTCTCTATGCTTGGCTGGTATGGGACAGTCAAGTATAGTGAGGCTTGAGAAGCCTTAGAAATTGAGACATTTGCGAAATTGATTGGGTGTAGTAAAATCTTTGGGTAAAAGTCTATGTTAAAGGGCAAGGGTGGTATGGGACACACGAACCTGGAGGCATGGGCAGAAGCCTAGAATTTTACTGTGCTAGCGTGAACATGTATGATTGTATGATTGTGTGTTATGCATGCTTTATTGCTTATTTGTTTTTGAGACCAAATCTTGTACCTAACGACATTAGATGATCATGAAAATCCTCAAAACAGAACTTAGAAGCATAAACTGATAGGCCACAAAATAAATCGAGAACTTAGAAACGTAAATGTAGCGTCAAATTAGCACGGATGAAACGAAAACCTGATAAAACAGACACGACAATTGACTAAAGAAAGGACAGTCATTTTCTCAAGTCTGAAAACACATTTTTATGTTTGGAAGGGGTTCAAATTTTAAACCCAAGTAATTCGACACTTTCGGAAGAAAAAAAAATATAGATGGTCACTTTGATGATTACCTTATGATTAGCGAAGACTCACAAAGATGTATTGCGTTATTTACCAGTTGGACTGATCCTTTGGAAAAAAATATTCTTCATTTTAGATAAGGAAATCATTTTATTACTTCTAACCCACATAAATACGACCTCTCTGAGATATACGGTTCATACCAGAAGAAAAATACGAAGTTGGACTAATATGGTGGGTAATTCGTTTTATTTACTATTCCGAAAAGGTACGAAGTTAGACAATTCCGTCAACCCAACGTTGATGATCATGTGCCTCATATTGCTTTGTCCAAGATCTTGATAAAATTGTATGATCCGGATTATTGTAGTTTATTTGCTATGATACCATTTAGAGCAACAAAAGCAATAATAAAAATAATAATAATACTGGAAAAAAAAAGAAACATTTGACCTCTCGAATTGATTTTTTTAGGGAGATTACATAGGGAAAAAAACAAACAAACAAACAAACAAAGACAAGACCAAAATTGATGCAATAACTTTGGTCTTTCTCAAAAAAAAAAAAGTCAAGGGAGAACTTCTTTTTCGTCTCCTTTTCCTTCTTCTTTTTCTTCTTCTTCTTCTTCTTCTTCTTCTTCTGTAAAGAGGGTTGTGTCACTGACGAGATGTGTAGCCTCCAAAACCAAGATCTTGACTCATTGGCAAAGGGTCTTCCATACATCTATTCCCTGCTTCATCAACAATATAAACATCGCACGATGATAATAAAGATGATGATGAAGAAGATTGCCTAGTAGCCCACCCATGATCCAGCTCTTCCATGCACCTGGATAAAAACTCTGCGTTATTCAACATCAAATCTGATTCTAATAAAGATCCAGTATTATTTGAAGCATTAAGATCAGATACAAGAACATTGTTAGAGTGATCAGGCACAGCGGTAGTAGAAGGATCAAAATCAACGGGATTTGAGTTTGAGTTGGGAGATGGCCTTAAGCAACTCTCAGGAATTATACTCTCCAAGTGCCCAGATCTTGAATCATTGGAGCAAAAGGTCGCGCCCTTACACCAATAAACCTTCTTATTAGCCTTCTACTGAACCCTGTGATGACCTTTTGATCACTAGAGCCACTAGCTTGAGTTGTAGTCGTTGTAGATTGGATTGGAGAAAGATTCACTTGAGAAGAACCACCACTTTCTGGAATTTTATAAATCTCAGAAATTTCTCTAAGTCGCTCTGGGCTTGATATTGTTGAAGGAAGTGGAGGAACTTCTGAGCTCATGGGGACAGAGACTTTCGGTTTTGTTGGAGAAACAAGGGAAGAATCAAAACAAGTAGATCGACAGGATAAAGGATTCTTACCTTTAGGAGATGATTCCAATTGGCATGGAGACAACTGGGACTTTCGTGCGAAGAGATCCACAAGCGAAAGATCATTATCGGAAGAGTCCGAGCTGAGTTTCGCTGGTGGTGGACGAACAGACTTACGAGACGACGTTTTGAGCCATCATGGTTTCGGCACCAACGTAGTGGTAGAATGCACCGGAGGAATGGAGGAATTACCAGACTCAAATGGCAAGGAAAGATCATCATCGGAAGAATCCGAGTCAGGTGTCACCGGTGGTAGACGAACGGACTTACGAGCAAACCTCTTGAACCTTCGTGGTTTTGGCACCAGCGTAGTTGTAGAATGCACCGGAGGAGTAGAGGAATTATCAGATTCGTAGAGTGAGGAAACCATAACTGAGATGAGAAGGAAGAAGAACATTTTTCGTAGAGCAAAAGAAAAGGGGAGGATCAAAATGGTGAAAAGTGTGAATGGGCCAAAAATTTAAAGGAGAAAGGTAAATACTATTATAACAGCACGATTACTATTTTATCAGCATAATTATTAGGCGTCACTGTTAAAGGCATTGTTTCATCGGCGTAATTGTCGGCGTTACTGTTTTAACGGCAGGATTGTCAGCAAAGGCACTATTTTGTCGGCGTAATTGTCGGTGTCATAAACAAAGACACTGTTTTAACGGCATAATTGTCAACAAATGCACTGTTTTATCGGTATAATTGTCGGCGTTACTGTTTTAACAGAATTAATATGTTGGGTGAATCGAATTAATCTCTAGAAGTGTTTGATCTGCTTGCATTGTCTGGTTGGAATATTGGATTAAATAGATGGAATGATTCACTGGGCTGTGTAGCTCACCCCCTTATTTTTCACCACAGGGAATTGATCAGCCTGCGCGGAGATTGTTCCTTAGAAAGTTTTTGTTTAACTTAATGTAGGGCAACTAGGCCCAAGTGAACTCATGTATTTTCAGCTTTAAATTTATTTTTCGCTGTAATGAAATATTGTATTTGGAATTGTTAAATGAATATATGAAGGATCTTCGTTACTATGATGTTATTTTTGTACATAGACTAATGTGCACAGAAACCCTAATGAATTTGGGTCTAAGAAGAAGAAAATGTAGCACGGGCCCATCGCCCAGACATCCCAAGATTTTTTATCAAAGAAAATTGAACCTTTAGATGACGTGGAAGATGAGACTTGGGAGGCGGGGTGTTACATCTGAGGATTTGCAACACTAATCGCAAGTGTTCCAAGTGTTCAACTTCTATCTTTGAGTAAATTAGGATGTTTTCCATGAATACCACCACAAACTGGTCAATAAATTGTCTAAACACTCGGTTCATTAAATTTATGAATGTTGCTGGGGCATTGGTCAAACCAAAGGGCATCACGATGAACTCAAAGTGTCCGTATCTCGTTCTGAAGGTTGTCTTATATATGTTGGACTCCCCGATTCTCAACTAATGATAACCTGACCTAAGATACAATCTTTGAGAAATGAATGGCTCCTTTCAATTGATCGAATAGGTCATCAATCCTCGATAGAGGGTACTTATTTTCTTTACTATAGCTTGGTTTTACTTCCGGTAGTCGACACATAGTCTCATGGAACCATCTTTCTTCTTCACAAATAGTACAGGAGCTCCCCAAAGTGACTCACTTGGCCTGATAAAACCTTTTTCCTAGAGCTCATCGAGTTGAGACTTCAACTCAATTAGTTCTACTAGTGCCATTATGTAAGGAGGTATGGTTGTAAGGTTGGTTCCAAGGTGAAGTTCAATCTTGAATTCTAATTTTCTAGCAGGTGATAGTCTGAGAAAGTTATCTGAAAACACATCCTCGTACTCACTAACTACTGCTAGGTCTTGAATTTTCTTTAATTCAACAGGTTCTTCAGAGAGTTCCTCGAACTCATTCTTCTGCCTTAAGTAGTTTATCATGGCTAAGGTCGGACTCCTCGGTAGTCGTTGCATATCCCCATTGATTCTATAGGTTTTCTTAGAAGGTAGGGTTATGGTCACTCCTCTCTTAGGACAATTTATTTGGGCTTGGTATTGGTCTAACCAATCTATCCCTAAGATTACATCATAACCATAGAAAGGTAAAGTACATAAATGTAACACCCCGCCTCCCAAGTCCCATCTTCTACATCATCTGACGGTTCAATTCTATTTGATCAAAATCTTGGGATGCCCAGGAGACGGGCCTGTGGTACATTTTCTTCTTCTTACAAAAATAACATCAAAATAAAGTAGATTCTTCATTTGATCATATAATAATTTCAGGTACAATATTCCATTACAGCGACAAACAAATTTAAAACTGAAAATACATGAGTTCACTTGGGCCTATTTACCCTACATTAAATTAAATAAAAACTTTCTAATGAACAATCTCCGCGCAGGCTGATCAATTTCCTGTTGTGAAAATAAGGGGGGTGAGCTACATAGCTCAGTGAATCATTCTATCTATTTAATCCATTATTCCAACCAGACAATACAAGCAGATCAAACACTTTCAGAGATTAATTCGATCCACCCAATATATTAATTCAATCGTAATTTTGACCGAACGGGGAATACCTTCTGTGCTCCAGATCTGGGGAGAGATCAATGTTGAAACTCAAACCCCTTTCCAGTGGGTTCATTTTGAAACTCGTTCCATGCTGGTGTCAATATTGACAGCCAGTTCCAATTCTACATAGAACACAGAAAGTCCCCCGTACCGGTACGTGGTTGAAATCTCATTTAATCTGACTTTTGTGTACAAGAGCATGATAAATAAATATTTCAACAGAAAATTAAACACATCACAACATAACATGATAAA
>JAJIYU010020259.1:0-10498 GCA_030144865.1 Tinospora cordifolia | reverse complement strand
TCATACTAAAAATACTATTTTCTTATTCAAATAGAGAAGCATATATTTACCCAACAATTTTATATGTCTATTATTAATCAATGTATATTCCTTTATACTTCTATGCTAACTGATTAATTACATACCCATGACAAATATATATATATATATATATATGTATTTATATATAAATATATACGTATATGTATTTTAAACTCAATTTTCGGTTATTACGTCACTAAAATTTCAAGTATTACAATTATTACGTCACTAAAATTTCAGGTATTACACAGGGGCAGGTGTAGAATTAGCCGGATCAGCTACTGGTAGAATTGACTTGGTAGAGGCCGACGCCTCTTAGCAGAAGTAGAAGTAAGCATCTTCACCGCAATATAATCTTTCATCTTCAATAGGGGCTCACTTTTCTGCCACACAACTCTGACTTTCCTGCATAGCTCCGTGATGAGGGTGGGGTGAGGAAGACCTACATTGGTCTTGTTGATGACAGACCTGATGGAGTTGGAAATGATTGTTCCAACATTGATTGGGAGCCCTTTCATGATGCAATAAACTAAGACAGCTCGCTCAATAGTGACCCTGTTAATAGCTAAGGAAGGAAGAAGATTAACACAAACAAGTACAACCAAACCTTAGTTGGGGTCTGAAATGTAGTCTTCACCAATTTGATGGGCGGTTATTGTAGCATATTCACGAGGTCTCGTCACCAATAAAGTCTGCAACACTTCATCTGGGTCGAATCTGGGAAGGAGGTTATAGTACTTATCTGGTGAGTCAGCAGGAAGGCCACAAACTTCATTAATGGTTGCTGCACTGAATTGCACCCATTTTCCACGAACCTAGACTACAGTGCCTTCCCTATATGGAGCGTTGGCGTAAAATTCTTGTACCACTGGGACCACTGTAGTGGAAGGCACCTGAATAAGCCGCTCCTAGTGCCGAGCACCCACCACAGCATCATATCCAATGCTGCACTTCTCCTGCATTAGCATAATTCTTTTCTCGAGAATGAGATGACGATTAGAGCATATCATGTTGAATTGCTACTTTGCAGCAGTCGTTTTGAAGCGGTTGCGATTTGCCAGCAGCGGAGGCAGTGCCGGTTGCTTCCCCTTAGAGGCAGGATGTTTCATTCTTGGAGGCCTGCAATAGTAGCAATAGTTGGCAAGGAAAACAACAAAATTCATACAATAGTATGGCTAATTAGACTATGTACTAAAAATGTTTTTAAACAAGTTGAAGTACATTAGTCCACAAGTCAAGCATCCAAAACATCAAAACTATTTATCAAGACAATCTAAAGATAAACTTTGCAATGCCGCTGCCACTATATTTAATCAAAATGACTATGGAATAAGCCTCATCGCATTGAAAAAAAGAGCCAACAACCTAAAATGCTCATGAACAATGATTTATGCAAGTCTTTGCCTCAAATAAATCAGTAATCATTCACACTGGACTAAAAAGGAAGGAAGTTGAAATTTTTTTTTTGAGCAAAACAACCATTTCAAGCAGCGAAGATAATATTCAACCCCTAAACCCATCTAGATATGAAAATAAAGCAAAGAACTAATGAAAAGTAAAGTAAAAACACTTACATTATCGTTGGAAAAGGAAAAGAAACTCTGAAAATTGAAGAGGAGATGACGAGCCACATAAAGATTTCAGAAATTTCAGAGCAGAATGAAGGAAAATGACAGCGATCTGACTTAAAAAGATGCATGGACCGCGGTCAGTGCTTTATGGACCGCAGTCCATGGGAATTTTTGAAACGGTGCAATTATTGGAGTTCTGCCTACCGCGGTCCATAAGAGTGTTCAAAAATTTTAAACCGCAGTCCATTGAGTATGCAGAAAAACCCATTTTGGTGACTGCGGTACATAGAAACATATGCTTCTAGTGACCGCGGTCCCCTGAATTGCACAAACCATGGTATTCTGGTGACCGCGGTACACAGAAGCGTATGCTTCTGGTGACCGCGGTCCCCTGAATTGCACAAACCATGGTATTCTGGTGACCGCGGTCCCCTGAGTTGCACAAACCATGGTATTCTGGTGACCGCAGTACACAGAAGCGTATGCTTCTGGTGACCGCGGTACACAAAAGCGTATGCTTCTGGTGACCGCGGTCCCCTGAGTTGCACAAACCATAGTATTCTGGTGACCGCGATACATAGAACAAAGTATTCTATGGACCGCGTTACATGGACGATAGGCATTTGTGTGAGCTCTGTTGACCGCGGTACACAAAATCAGTGATTCTGTGGACTGTGGTAACCAATTTACTATTATCCCATTTCCAATTCTAACTATTGGGAACCTATCTCTTCAATGAAACCCTAGAAAAATAGAACTCAACACATGAAAACAATCACAAAAACACACTTGAAAACTCTAATTCAATAGTGGGTTGCCTCCCACTCAACGCTATGTTTAACATCGTTAGCTCGATGAGGATATGATGTTTCAATCTTGAAATACTGCCATTTCAACAGTCTGCTTGGGTTTCTCGTAGAATATCTTCAATATCTGACCATTTATCTTGAATTTATGGCATCTACCAAGCTTTGCACTTCCACTGCACCACATGGGAAGACTTGAGTAACTAGGAAAGGTCCCGACCATCGAGATTTCACTTTTCCTGGAAATAACTAGAGTCTTTAGTTAAATAGCAGCACTTGTTGTGTTGCAACCCACCTCATAAAAGTGACGTCATGACCGGCACATAATACCATATACGATACATCTATGTATATAATACTATGTCAGCCTCTCACACTTAATCCTACTCAATATCCCTACAAAAATTTTGACAGAATCCCCTCTAAAATTTTGACTTATCCCAATAAATTTGTCACCTAAGATACACATTATCAATCCATAGTTCACAAAAATAATATTAAACCACAAGCTTTTATCAACCATACCTCATAGTTCATAATTTACAAAGTTTCGCTCTTAACTAGTATAACCATATCCAAATCCCTCTAATGATATTACATATATCGTGATAATTATAATTATACAAAAGTACAACCCACACAAAATATTTAAACCTACGCACCCAGTAGTGACTGAAGAGTCAACTATTTTTCTTGTGCTGGTTTCTTCCCTTTCTTATCTGTTCCTGAAATGTTAAAAATAATAAGTGAGCTACAACATGCCCAGTGAGTAATCTTTATCAATGACATTTAGATGCATTTAAATAATCATGCAGAAAATCAAATTAGATAAAACATTTAAATTCATCATGCACATTAAACCATACACACATGCATTCAACATAGTGCTCATGATAGTTTTAATGCCTCATTTAACAAAACATATGCACATCCACATATTTCAGAAATAGAGTCAGTTTCACTCCTTGTCTGGCCTGGACAATACTAGACTGTACCTCTTATTATCACCCACTCCACAACCATTTCGAGGATTATCACATAGAGAAAGGTTGATACTTCTCATGGCTCAGTCCCACATGGATTATCACATAAGAAGTATTATTCTCCAGGGCTTAGTCCATCGAAATGATATCACATTTTAGATATGCTATTGCAAATCCAAAACACGCTGCCGTGTAAATACAATTTATAAATTTCAATCAAATGCGACAAATATCAATACAAATTGCATGCTTACATTCAAATCATTTTCATATTTACAATGCCATATAAATAACCAAGATAAAGAAATACGCACAGATTATTAACAGTTTAACCCGTTGGACACATATTTCACTTTCTGTTATAATACCCAGTCTCTCCCAAATTTACTGTAAATTCAAGTAATATATAATACATTATTTCATACATAATATATATTTTCATTTGCATTAATTCTAATTTTATAAAGATCATGGTTTTGACATACTATCACCATTCATATAATGTCAAAAAGAATCACCACTCACCAAAATTGTTGTCCAACCAAGTTCCAATATCCACTTTCAAAATTTAGGTTCCAATGCACCAAAATCAACCTATCACAAAAACAATTTATATCCACAAATCAAAATTAATTTATTTTTATAAAAATTTCTAATCATATTTAATCACATACGTGCATTAGACAACACGTATGACTACGCATTAGCTCAAATATTCTCAATAACCTTTATAATTAATTTCCTGCTCAAGTACCATATTTTTACCACAGAAAATAAAATAAATAGGCTTTTAGATCCTATTTTTCTATAATTTTCATAAATAACTCCATTGATCAATTATTCACAAAAAATTCATTTGATATCCAAAATTCACAAATTTGGTGTCAATGGGTCCGTACATTCCTATAGGTCTCAGTCAGAGTTTTATTTGGGTTTAACATACCCAAAAGGCTATCCAAAGGTTATAAAATTTTGGATATTTATTTTAAAATCTACAAGGTAAACTAACATAATCTAACCACATATCTAGAATCTACTCATCACCAGAAGTGTTTTGGTATAATTTTTGTTGAGTTTTACTTACTATAGAAAAATACCCAATTTTTGGGTATAGCTATAAAACACTGTCTACAGTAAAAATTACACCCCTAGGATTGCAGTACAAAGCTTAATTAGTGTTTTTGTAACTAGAATTTGAAGAAAGAACTTACCTGCACGTCAAATCCAGAGAAAAACCGGACGTTCCCCTTTTTTTTCCTTCCTTTCCTCTCTGTTCAGCTAACTTCATTCTGGAGTTGCAAATGACAAGAGAAAATGAAATTAAGAAATGAAATGCTTGCCATCATCCAACCGCCCCACCATCCATTCAACCACCACTCATCACTTACTTTTTAAACACAAACCATCCATTTCCAGATATATATATCTATATATATAAATTCATGCCAATTATCTCATTTTTTTTGCATATAATATATTTTCATCATTTTTTTATATATTTGAGCAATCTTATTCAATACATATTATTTCATTATATATATATATATATATAACCAAAATTATACCCCCATTATTCATGCTTATACCTTAATTTAAGTTAAGTAATTCAATTTAATTACTTTATACACATTTATTTACTTCAATTAATTTATATGCGTAATCTGTATTTTTAATACATGTGTATAATTAACACGTACATATACACGCACCCCATACAAATACATATATTTATACAAATTTACCGTCATTTAAATTAATTTACGTGTCTAATTAAAATATGGAGTGTTACAATCTCCCCAACTTAAGGATTTCATCCTCAAAATTTAAATTAAAGGAACATACCTCAAGTAGTGAAAAGATCTGGAAATTGCTCCCGCATCTTATCTTCACGCTCCCAGGTTTGCTCTTCATTATCATGGAATTGTCATTTGACTCTGACCAGCGGAATCTCCTTGTTTCGCAGCTTTTTTACCTTTCTGGCTATGATCTGAATAGGCTTTTCCTCGTAGGTAGTGTCCTCCCCAACTTGTATCTGTGTTAAATCTAGAACATGCGTTGGATCTGGATAATATTTCCTTAACATAGATACATTAAATACATCATGCACACCAGCCAACTGAGGAGGTAGATCAAGTTTGTATGCAACAGGACCAATCCTCTCCAGAATTTCAAATGGTCCTATAAAGCGTGGAGCTAATTTTCCTTTCACCCCAAATCTCATCTGACCTTTTTAAGGGGAAACCTTCAACAGTACCTGGTTACCCACTGCAAACTCTAAAGGTCTATGCCGATGATCAAAATAGCTCTTTTGACGATTTTGGGCTTTCTTCAAATTTTGTCTAATCTGCTTAATCTTTTTTTGTGTGATCTACAATAATCTCTGGCCCTAACAAGTGTGATTCCCCAACTTCATACCAGCAAGTTGGAGATCTGCACGATCGACCGTATAAAGCCTCATACGATGCCATGCCAATACTAGCCTGATAGCTGTTATTATAAGCAAACTCACACAAAGAAAAATATTCACTCCAAGTCCCACCAAACTCCAATATACACGATCTGAGCATATCCTCTAACATTTGAATCACCCTTTCAGTCTGACCATTGGTCTGCGGGTGAAATGTTGTACTGAAACGGAGATGGGTACAAAATCGAGAGTGCATCACCTGCCAAAATCTCGATGTAAACTGCGGATCTCTATCCGACGCAATAGATATAGGCACCCCATGCAATCTCACAATCTCTTGAAGATATAACTTGCTCAGTTGGTCTATCGAGTATTTGGTGTTCATCGGAAGAAAATGTGCAGACTTAGTCAACCGGTCAACAATAACCCATATGGCATCATATCTACCATGAGATCTAGGTAGTCCTGTAATGAAATCTATAGTAATATACTCTCATTTCCACTCTGGAATGGGTAAGGGTTGCATCTGACCTCCAGGTCTTTGATGCTCAGCTTTTACTTGTTGGCACACACTACATTTTTACACATATTCAGCTATATCTTTCTTCATCCAATGCCACCAAACTGTCCTCTTCATATCATTATACATTTTTGTAGACCCTGGATGAATAGTATACTGAGATCTGTGTGCCTTTTCAAGCAATGCTGCCCTTAATTCCCTATCAACAGGTATCCATACCCTTCCTTGATAACGCAACACACCATCAGAACTTCTCTGCCAGTCAACTCTATCTGCACTGTCAGCCCTAGTCTCATACATTGTCAAATCAAGATCATGCTGCTGTAATTCTCTGATCTTCTGAATATGATAGTCTGTCAACTGAATATGCATCTGAGCACAAATATCAACATGTGGCTCTACAGAGAAAATACCTATCATAGTCACTCTCTCTAAAAGTCGCCACTCCTGAGCCATCTAAAAAGCTACCACACTAGTCTCTGCTCGTTTCCTACTCATTGCATCTGCTACAACATTGGCCTTCCCAGGATGATACTCCAAAGTGAAGTCATAATCCTTCAGGAATTCTAGCCATCTACGCTGCCTCATATTCAATTCTTTCTGGTCAAATAAATATTTCAGACTCTTATGATCAGAATACAGTGTGAACCTTTCTCCATACAGATAATGTCTCCACAGTTTCAACACAAACACTACTGCTGCTAACTCCAGATCATGCACAGGATAATTTTTCTCATGCACCTTTAGATGTCTAGATGCATAAGCAATTACCTGACCTTCCTGCATCAATACACCACCCAAACCTGTCAATGCTGCATTTGTATATATCACTAAGTCCTTCCCAAGCTGTGGAAGTACTAACACAGGAGCAGTAGTCAACTTCCTCTTTAATTCCATGAAAACAGCTTCACATGCTGAGGTCCACACAAGTGGTACATTCTTCTGAGTAAGCTTTCTGAGGGGAGTAGTTAATTTAGAAAAACCCTCTACAAACTTTCTATAATAGCCACCCAAACCTATCAATGCTGCATTTGTATATATCACTAAGTCCTTCCCAAGCAGTGGAAATACTAACACAGGAGCAGTAGTCAACTTCCTCTTTAATTCCATGAAAACAGCTTCACATGCTGAGGTCCACACAAGTGGTGCATTCTTCTGAGTAAGCTTTCTGAGGGGAGTAGTTAATTTAGAAAAACCCTCTACAAACTTTCTATAATAGCCAGCTAGACCCAGAAAACTACGAATCTCGGTCACTGTAGTTGGTCTTGGCCAATTGATAATAGCCTAAACCTTAGTAAAATCAATAGAAATACCCACTGCACTTACCACATGACCCATAAACTTCACCTCATCCAGCCAAAACTCACATTTGCTAAATTTAGCATACAATCTGTGCTCCCTTAAAGTCTTCAAAGTCATATGGAGATGTTGCTCATGATCTTCTCGAGTCTTGAAATATATGAGGATGTCATCAATAAACACAATAATGAAATGATCAAAATATGGCTTAAATACCCTTTGCATTAAATCCATAAACATAGCAAGAGCATTAGTTAATCCAAAGGGCATCATAAGAAATTCATAATAACCATATCTAGTTTTGAAAGCAGTCTTTGGCACATCTTCTTCTTGAACCCTTAACTGATGATACCCAAACCTCAAATCAATCTTAGAGAAGAACTTATCACCATTCAACTTATCAATAAATCATCAATGCGAGGCAAATGATATTTATTCTTGATAGTTACCTTATTCAGCTTACAATAATCAATACACAACCGTAAGCTTCCATCCTTTTTCTTTACAAACAATACAGGTGCGCCCTAAGGTGACATACTTGGGTTAATAAACCCTTTAGTCATCAGCTCTTCTAGTTGCACTTTAAGTTTCTGCAACTCTTTTGGTGTCATTCGATATGGAGGATTGGAAATAGGCTTAGTGTTAGGCATCAATTCAATAATAAAGTCTATTTCCCGCTTTGGTGGTAACCCCAGCAAATCATCTGGAAACACATCAAGATACTCACCAACTACAGGAATATCAGCTAACTGGACGCCTTTTGCCTTTTCCACCATTGAACCAATACCAACCCACGTTCCTACTTCTTCATCAGTAGCCATACGACCTCGAGTAGGAAGTTGTGAAGATTTCATACCCTTATAGACAAATGAGGGTTGACCCGGTATATGAAAGACTACTCTTTTAGAAAAGCAGTCAACACATGCATGATAGGCCGCCAACCAATCCATGCCTAAAATAGTATCAAATTCTAAAACTTTGAAACACACAATCATTTCATGATTATCATACTTCACCCCACAATTTTTACACACCATATTTGGATATATTCTCTCCCCAGTTGCTGTGCTCAAAATCAGAGGTGTGCTAGTCCTAGCAGGTGATAAATGCAGTTTATCTACCATATGACCAGCAATAAAAGATAAAGTCGATCTAACAACTATCAAATGATCTGCTATGCTTGTTGGATCTGGAAAAAGTTCCACTATACTTGTTGGATCTGGATTTGCTTCATTAAACAAGCGAGACAAATGATCTGCTACCACGTTCTCTGTACCCTTTTTGTCTATCACCTCTATATCAAACTCTTGTAGCAATTCTGGGCTTTGCATCCTTCTTTACAAAGAGTTGGCGGTTGGCTACATGATTAGTGAAAACCTTGACATGTGATCCTACAATGTATGACCTGAATTTATCGCATGCAAAGACAACAACCACCAATTCCTTTTCAATGGTAGTATAGTTCTTTTGAGCATCATCCAACGTTTTACTTGCATAATATATAGCTCTGAACATTCTATCACGTCTTTGTCCTAAAACAGCGCCAATCGCATAGTCACTAGCATCACACATGATCTCAAATGTCTCCCCCCAAACTGGTCTAGACATGATAAGAGCAGATGTTAAAGCCTTTTTAAGTGTCTTGAAGGCTTCTACACACTCAACTGTGAAATTAAACTCAACTTCCTTGTTTAGCAAATTACACAACGACCGAGTGATTTGGGAGAAGTTATTAATGAATCTCCGATAAAAACTCATATGCCCCAAGAAACTTCTCACCTCTCACACTATTGTTGGGGGTGACAACCTTTCAATGGCTTGAATCTTTGCCTTGTCCACTTCAAGACTGTTAACAGAAACTTTGTGGCCCAAAACAAAACCTTTTCAAACCATGAAATGACATTTTTTCCAGTTAAGAACCATTTTTTTTCACAACGAGAAAAAACTCTTTCCAGATTAAGCAAACAATTATCAAATGTTTCACCAAACACCGAAAATTCATCCATAAATACTTCCATGATGTCTTCGATCATGTCTGCAAAAATTGCCATCATATATCTTTAAAAGGTAGCTGGTGCATCGCACAAACCAAAAAACATCTTTCTAAATGCATAAGTTCCATATGGGCAAGTGAATGTTGTCTTCTTGTTGCTTACTTTATGTGCACACTTTTAAATATATAAAGAGATGCGAAAATGCATTCTTTAGATGATGAATTAATAATATGCAACATAAATAGACCTTAGACATAAAGCAAATAATGCAACAAATTATAAGTGTAACTAGGGAAAATAATGTAGTACATTCAACAAGTAAGAATAAACTTGGGGAGGCCCAAGGTCGAACCACAAGGATTGGAAAAAATTTCTAAAACTAAGGTTTGCTACATATAATAAAATAAGAAAAATGAGAATGGAATGAGATGATGATAATATTTTGATAATGTAGGAGTAACAATGTGATGAAAGAGTTAGGGCATTAGAGTAGGCCCAATCCTTTCCTTTCTTAGTCCTTCTTGAGTAACATAATTAGGGATAGAAATAACTAAAAAGTTTTTCTACCCACAATAATGAATCTTTAAGCCCAAATGTATTAAAAAGTAGTGTTCTCCCAAAAGAGGTATTTATAATAAAAAAACAAATTAGAATTAAATTTCTAATATGTGTGAATGCAAAATGTGAATTCTAAATTTGTGAAATACATGATATGACACATTAAAGAAGACTACAAAAATGTCACACTAAGATAAAAATGAAATACCTCAATCTTTCATTAGATTTTGCAAAATCAACTATACAAAATACATGATATAATATATGAAGTTTAATACAAAACCTAACAAAAGTATGAGAGAACACATGTCAAGTAAAATAGAAGTATTACCCAAGAAT
>JAJIYU010020258.1:0-10485 GCA_030144865.1 Tinospora cordifolia | reverse complement strand
TTCTTCTTCTTCTTCTTCTTCTTCTTCTTCTTCTTCTTTCTTCCTTAATTTTTATGGGAAGTTTCAATTCTCGTGATCTGTGCCGGCGTTGCTCTTCTCGTTTCAAGCTGGTGGCTGGATATATGCAGCTGCTTTGGCATGAGAGGCGAAGAGAAGTCATGATCTTGGTATGAAACGGTTATTTATAAGTTAAAACAAAAAATGATATTAACTAACTTAATCAGTTAGAAGGCACTCACAGATAAAGCCGGATGATTTTCTCATTAATAAATTTAAAAAGTTGATTTTATAATAATATTTAAAACTAGTGAAATTAATGCTCCAATAAGAATCCATTTGGGCCGGACATTTGTAGCGGAACTGTGGCATTCTGCCATTAGTAGTGCTTGAAACGCACGTCAGCTCTGCTGGCTCCCTCATTTTCCACTTTCACCTCCCATGCTTTCCAAGCTTCTCTTCCACAACTTTCCTTCGTATTCTTGCCTTCTTAACTATTTTATTTATGACAATTTGATAAGATTAGATCATGCTCCACTAAATGCAGCAGTGCCCTTTTATATAATGATCTGTTGCAAAATTGTAATATCATAGTTTTTTTTTTTTTTTTGGTTATTTAGTCAAATTAATAAATTGTCTATTAGCTAATCTCACATTAAGTAATTGTTATTGAGAAATATTTCAATGGTAAATATCTCTATATTATATATTCGTTTGATATACATATAATTAGATTAGTTCTTTAGTTGACTAAATAAAAACTATATTTTAAGTGATTTCTGACATGCGTGTGGCACCTAAAAATATTTTTTTATTCAATTTCAAGATTTTTAGATATTTTTATTTTATATTGAAAAAGAGGCTAAGAAATGTAAAATTCAATTGAAAATAGTAGAGGAAACGTGAGAATGATGAGAAAAGTGAGTTTGGTTGAATTGCTTACTACTTAACTATTTTTGTTAAGGATTTGTTTGTTGTACAAATGTGAATTAAGTTATTTTTGAGTTTAGTTAGATAATTAAATAGATGTTGATGGAATAAGACCAGATATGATAATAAACAAAGTAATTTATTCTTTGGTGGTGTGTTTGGGATTAAACTAAAAAATATATATTAATTATATTGCAATCAAACTAAAACTAATTGAGAATTGCAATAAATCCAAAAAGATAAATGAAAAACTACTTAAAAGTACTACAAAGAAGAAAGAAATTTTAAAGAGAATTACTTTCTTTATTGA
Organism: Tinospora cordifolia; assembly: GCA_030144865.1. Taxonomy (NCBI): domain Eukaryota; kingdom Viridiplantae; phylum Streptophyta; class Magnoliopsida; order Ranunculales; family Menispermaceae; genus Tinospora; species Tinospora cordifolia. Next base: position 9,248 of record JAJIYU010020258.1, on the reverse strand, counting down.
TGATTTTCATGAGATAGAAGTCTCCTTTATATAAGTTTTTGGTACGGGGTTACATCAACCACAATGAATATAATTAAAAGTATTTAAATAATTTCATTAATTTAAACATTATAAAATTCAAGAGTTATAAAATATTAAATCTTAAGAGTTACAAAGATATTCAATATATTTATTTCATTTATAATAAATTAACTTTTTTATTTAAATAAAATATTAAAACTTTATTCTATCAAAACTTAAGAAGATGAAATTAAAGTACATAAAAATAAGAAGAAGAAGAAAAAGAAAAAAAAAAGTGGAATAAATCAATTCCATACAATTTAGTAAGTTTAATTTATTTTCCAAGAATAGGATATGTTGGCAAGATAGAAAATTTTTTATATCATCCTAATTTACCCTTAACATTAGATTGGGACCAAAAATTATAATCTAATCCCATCTTAACCCCTTGTACAACCAACTCCTAAAATAACACATTTTAAAATTAAAAACAACAACAATAAAGATTTTAAGTACAACATTTACTGAATGATAAATATATATATATATATATGATATATCAATATAAATTTATGCATGTATAGAGTGTGTTTAGCCTAGCTCGGTTTTAGTACCATGTTTTCTACTTTTCTAAAAATTTTAACAACTTATAATATAACTACCACTAATAAATATTTGTACATATAAAACATAAATAAGAATGTATAAAATTTACGAGAGGAACAATTTGATTAGTAATACATCTCAGACGACAAAAGAAAAAAATAAAATTAAAAATTGTGTCCACATATAAACCATTAAACTCTAGTTCCTAAAATTCTTTGAATTAATCAGCTTGTCACGGATAACGCTCTTTTTTTTTTTTTTCGCGAACTCTTACCCTATCCTAATATTAAATAATAAGAATGTAAAAAAGTAACAACATCAGTTGTATTGTTTATGTAATTGTGTCATTTATAGCTATTAAACGAATAGATGATGCATATCTTGATTTATATATTAATTCATCTGATAATTATGGATGTTGCAATGACATTAAAAGTTATAAGTATAATAATTAATTTAATATATTTCTCAATAAAACTTTCGTCAATCGTTTCTATAGGGTCATTAGAAATTGGGCAACTAAGTTTGCACTCAATTTTATGACCCAGGGAAGTTGTTTACATATGAATTTGGATTTCTATTTTCTTAATTTAGAACCTAATACTTTATGAGTGGTGTTCAAGAATTGGAATACGTTGGATTTTAGTACAATACCAATATCTATCCCCCGAAACCAATAATTTGAGTTGGTTTAGGTAATAGATTGGTGTACTACTATATTCATAATAAAATGAAGAAAACAAGAAGACAAACTTGAGAGAATAGAAATAGGGGAAAACTTTTCATTCTCTTGATAATATGTTTAATTTCAACATTGGTACACCATTTACAATGTAAACACCCCTTTATATAAGCTCTTGGTCATAATGGGATGATAAATACTATTTATAACACATAAATATAATTGTGGTTACAACAATAAAAATATAAATGCCCTATAGATTACATAAAAATAGTAGACCATAAAATTATTAGAATTTAGGGGTTAGAGAATATTAAATGGTGAGTAGTGGTTATTCAAATATATTTATAACACTCCCTCTTTTGAATACCACCATATATTGAGAATATATCTCGTTAAAACCTTATTAGAAAAAATCCAGTGGAAAAAACATCTAGAAGGAAAAAGAGTATATATACTCACGGAGTCTTATAATATTGTTAGGATTGTCTTGTTAAAACCTTGCAAGAAAAAGTCAGTAGGACAAAACCTGAGCTAAGAAAAAAAGAGTACAACAAACTAATCAAGAACTTATCTTTATTCTCTCCCTAATAATGATATATGTAGACATTTGTTTGTAGTCATACTTGAAATATCTTTGAGTCATCACATCTCAATACCATGTAAAAATTTCTTAAATGTTGTACTTAGCAAAGCTTTTGTAAATAAGTCTTCAAGATTTTCACTCGACCTTATTTGCTGAGTATCAATTTCACCATTCTTCAGAAACTCATATGTGAAGGAACTTTGGTAAAACATGTTTGACTTTGTCATCCTTACTATATACTTCTTTTGGCTAAGAAATGCATGTTACACTATCTTCATATAATATTGTCATATAATCTTTAGCAGATGATAACTCACGTGATCTTGAAATATGTTGAATTATAAATTTTAACCATACACATAATAACTTGTTTCATAGTTTGTTAGAATCTCATAATGATTTGAAATATTTGCAACCGTTGTTTGTTTTATTAATCATTATGACATCATAATTTCACCACAAGTGAAAACAAATCATGTTTACCTTGTCAAGACCCAATAAAAACTCATCTACAAATCTAACCAACTTTGGTGTTACTTTTCTTGAGAAAATATAAAATCATATCCCTTGTTTCTCAAAAATAGCAAAAATATGTGCTTAATGTCATTCTAATATCTTCGAGCTAGCGGGAGATATATTTTGCAAGTAACTTAATAGAGAAAGAAATATCTAATCTTATAAAATTGCTAAGAGCATAAGTACATCAGTAATAATAAGATTTAATACTTTAAAACCAATAATTTTTTCATCATAAAGATGAAATAGTTTTTGTCAACTTCAAATAACCTAATCAGAATTTGAGAACTTAATGGATATGTTTTGTCTATGTAAAACTTTTTAAATAAACTTTTAGTGATGGACAAAAACTCAAATTGAAGAATTCACAATCTTTAGGTTGAGATAAAATTTTATTTTTCCAAGATCTTTCATATCAAATTTCTTCAAATTTGATATATTTTCTATTTCTTCATTAGTTCTCACATCGTCATGACATTCAAGTAGTAAATAATAAGGATATGCACAACAAACATGAATTAATAAATATAATTATAATATGCGCATGTAAATGTGATCACTAATTTCAATCAAAAGAATTGTAAGATATGCACATAAATAATCAAGTAATATACATGCTTCATAATGTTAAACATTCTAAAATTTATATTTCGAAGCATTTGCTACAAGCATGCGTTTTAAATCCTTTTAGGATTTTTTATTTAAATCTTTTAGGAATTCTTCGTATATATCATCATCCATGAATCCATTTTTCTTTGAAAATTTTTATAGAATATTCATATGCATCCAATACATCATACACTATTAAGTGTTGGGATAAAAATATTTCTCATTCATCAATGAGTTTAACTTGCTTATTTTTAATGTTAACATTATTCCACAATCTATAGTATGGGATCCCTATTTTATAAAATATCAATGCGTACTTTCAAATATTATAAATATCATGAGCAATATTCATTTAATTTTTCAATTTATCTCTTCAAGAGATATTTATATCTTAGAATACTCACGTCCTCAATTTATTTTTTTGTGAAATATTTACTTCTCAATTCATGAGACATATAATTAAAATGTTATTTTATTTCTCTTTAAGAATATTTTGTATATATGTCCTTTAACTTGACCAATCAATCACACTTTAAGTGTATCAATTTTTCACAAATAACTTGTGCATCAATTAACTGATTTATATTAGTACGTGATTGATCTTATAAACTACTAATTGATTTTCAACTTCTCATTTGAGATTCATATTCACATAGTGTAACAACCCACCGCCACCGCCACCGGGACCCACGCCCACGTCATGGCATGGGATGACACGTCATGACATTGTTACTCACAAGGTACTCTTCCCCCCCCCCTTGGGATTTTATTTCGCCTCCGCGGAGTTTTAAACCCATGACCTAGGGGATAAGTACATTGTTCTTGCAACATCTGCTACCATTGAGCCACAGTGGGCACCGACAACTATGATAATGTCAATGACCGTAGAGTCTACACTACTTGTTCCACAAGTCTAGGAGTAATCTCCAATCTCACTCTCTGAGAAATCTCTATTATCAATTTCAGGATTACTAAAGTCTCTCAGGCCATTGCCACCCTCGACGTGCTCTCACCACCCAGTACAGTCTCATCTCTCAACTCTTGACATGAACAACAAGTCAAGAATTTAACTCAGCGTTCCATGATCCATTCATGCTAAGTTGAAGGACAACGTTTATTTTATGTGTATACATCTATATATATTTATCTTTTGTTTTCCTCTGGTATTGTGACTCATCTTATTGGCCACTACTTCCTATACGCTCATGCCCTCTCGCATTTCTCGTGCTAGGGTGACTCTAGGTGCAGAGTTTCTAAGTTCTCGATTTGTCTCAGTTGTTTAGGGATTTATGCTTCTAAGTCGACAGTATTTCGTCTGTTTCTTGGTACAAGAGTTTGGGTTATAACTTAGATAGTCAAACTGCCTATATAACAAACAGTCATCCAACAACCAAGCAAACAATACACGCTAGCATAATGCAATCCCGAAGCTTCCATATGTGTTTCTAGGTCCGTGTGCCCCATCCTACACTAGCCTTTCCACACATACTTCCACCCAGAGTTGCATTACACCCAAACAATGGCGCAAGTGTCTCGATATCTGCAGTTGCCACGTCCCACTGTGTTGATCAGGCACAATGTAACATGTGCATCCGCAGACTTACTCTAAGGCTGACACAAGCCCCACCATATTGTACCGCCCCATCCCAGTACAATATAGTGCGTCAAGTTCAGCCAAAGAAATTGATCACTCACCAAACATGGTCTGTCATTCTCCAAATTTAGGATTCCTCCATACCCCCAAATCCCTATGCACCCCATCCTACATAGAGACCAGAGGTACAGGTTCCTCCCAAACTCGGGTCTTGACCAAACAAGTGTGCGTTCAAACACGTTATCAGTCTCTAGCCTATGCTCTAAAGCTTTTAATTTATTTATGATCCACTGTACTCCCGATACAGCACTCGATCTCTACCTAGACCTAGGGTCTCATTACTTTACTTGGCTAGTGTATCCTTCAGTAGGATTGCCAAGCTTGACTTTATAAAATTTCTGTGTGACACCACCGTCTTAAGTTCTGGACCTTTCCTGCGTAGGCATCAACCCTCAAGGACGTCTTTCCAAAATAGAAGTCAAACCGTCAGGAATGTCTACCCCGTAGAGACATCAAACTCTCAAGGACGCCTACCAGTACTCGAATCACACCTGCGACTGTGAACTCAAGCACGTGGCACTGCCCTAGTCTTTTCCTAGACTTCTAGCCACCTAATATAAATTTTTATCCAATTTTATACAATTATTTGTCATGATGCCATAGTTTCCGAATCAGACTTATTCCCGAGTATGGATCAACCTTCAAGGACATCTTCCTGAAGTTGGGATCAAACCGTCAGGGGTAGTGCAACTTCTAAGAATGGCACCAACCCTCAAGAACACCTCTATAGGGCCAACCCATCGGGGCACTCTTTCCAAAGAAGGCACCAACCATATGAGGACCACTACAAAGATAAACCATCAGGGGTACTTCTTCCAAGAAGGTCCACTAACCTTCAGGGTACCCTCCTCAAGAAGAGATCAACTATCAGGAACACCCCTCAGTATTCAAGTCACACCGGTAATCAGTGACTCAGGTACTCTAGCATCACTTCACTTTTACCTAGATCTCTACCCATACTACCCTTTTTTCAAAATCATAGTCAGAAATTTCATTCTCGGTGAAATCAAATCCGATAAAATTCATTTTCAGTGAAAATCAAATTCAATAAAATCTCTATTCCAGTGAACTCAAACCTAGCCCAGTGTATCATAATACTGAGCTCTGATACCATATTTGTAACACCCCAATTTTTAGCCGGACCTCCATTCACGTGTTATCTCACGTGTGGATCGTCGCCCGATGGAAATCGATATGTTACTTGAAAATTTTATTCTGTCAAAATCTTTTTTCTTCAAAATTAAATTCATAACAATTTAATCTCAAGTCAATATCTGGGTAAATATTTATCAAAACAAAAAAATCAAGAGAATTTCTCAAAATACTCATAGGATTTCCCTATATAAATCATAGATAATGCAGCAGAAATACTTCAAAAGCTATTATCAAAACCAAAATTGATAATAAGGCAAGTCATTTAAAGATAAAATAAAAATAAAGTTAAAGTCAACGTAAATACATTAAAACAATCCAGTGAAGATAGATAAAACATGATCTCGAAGTCTCCTATCCCATACTTCCTCCCCCAAATGAGGTGTCCAATTAAAGTGCAAGTCTTCATGTGCAAGTTACTATACTCTACGTCCATGTGTACCTAAAAAATAAAATGGGAGTGAGCTCGAAAGCCCAGTGGATCGATCCTACACATCACATGCATTATACAAACTCAATCCAAAACATTACAAGCACTTTCAAACATTAGGCGTTTCAAACATTCATTTATCTTAGTTGTAGTCTCAGACCGAAAGAGGGTTGAAATGCCTCTCGGTATTCCCTGTGATCCAAATCTAATCGTAATCATAGAGGCTTCAGGTTCTTGTACCATCTAAAATCAGTCATATCTCAGTATTACAATCCAAGAAAGGGTACTTATCTAGACTCTTCGAGCTGTCGCAGTCAACTCCGGATGGGAATACCTATGATTCGCCTTGTAGCACAACAATATCAAGCAGTGACATATAGGAGATGTCACCTCGATCTGCTTCAGGCTCGTCAATCGTACTGGGATGTGGATTCTTAATAAACCATCGTCTTATTTTGGTTTTTCAAATAGTTTCCAATATACCAAACATCACAGAATACATATGAAAAATAATTCAAACTGTGCATACAAGTTAACATGATCAGATGCATGAGTAAACAATAAGATCTAGATGCATATGTTCCTAGTCATGCATGCCATATCTACGCAAATCCAAATGCAAGATCATGTCATGAACTAATTATGCATAGATTAAGTAATTCATCACACATCACACACTATTCAGATAAATCAAACGATTTCAATCAATTTCCTAATAAAATTCTAATAACCTAGAACTATTCAAATAAATGCTTTGAATCTTAAATCCATATAATACATATGAGCAAGAAAGTCATGCCCACCTAATTTCTTGATCTTCAGGCTTCCTTGCTTTCCTTCGGAATCCTCGATACTCAAAATCTATAATTTCACGTTATCTTCTTCGCGCGAATGATGCCCACCACGAACTCCTTCTTTTGCTCCGGAACTCATAGTTAGTTGCATAATAAACTACTATTAGACTAGGGAAAATGATGCATTTTATAGGAAAAAAGAGAAAATATAAGTAGAGAATTGCATAATTAGCAATAGTTGCATATAGTTAGGAATTACATTGTTTAATAACTTTTAAGCCTTGTTTTGATGATTTTGATATGTTTCTATGAGAAAATAATGTTTGGGAAAGGAATTTGCATGTATTACAGGATACAAGTTGATATATACAAGGAATGCATCAGAAGAAGGCATAAAAGATATGAAAATCAAGAGCAAAGACCAGAAGACCGCGGTACAACAAACTGAAGATTGCAGTCAGAACAGAAGAGCGAACCAGTGAATAGCACACTGGTGACCGCGGTCCACAAATTGAAGATCGGGGTCACCAGAACGTGGTTGGCACAGATTTTTCATAGACCGCGGTGGACAGAATGCAGGAAATCTGAGGTTTTTGACATCAAACTCATGGATCGCGGTCACTGACCGAGGTCACTCGACTGTGAAGTGAGATTTTCGTATTTTTTACGTTTTTTAGTGCGGGACTATAAATAGAAGAAGGTATTTCGAGTTCAAAAGAGAGAAGATTGAAGAAGAAACACTGTGACGGCTACTAGGGCATGAAAGTTTAGGTTTTTATTGATTTTCGAAGATTGTAAAGAGATTTGAGTATATATTTCTTATTTGAATCCAATTTTATGTTTTCCTTTACATCTATGTCTAGCTAATCAGTTATATTGTCTGGGATGTGATTGTTCAAAGCATTGTTTGTGATATCTGATTGTAGTTGCTGGTTTATAGATTCTATTTCTTATTGTGTAGATTTAAAGCCTTATATCTACTGGCCACAGATGTATTGAACTTAGTATTTCAGTCTATCTTGGGAGAGAAGTCTAAAATATGGACATCACAATCTAGACCTAGACCGGTTGATTGATCGGGAGATTGTTGACCAATCTAGGGAGTTGCACAGAGATTCTTAGTCTAAACACATAGATTGTCTAGCGAACGCCTCGGGAGAGGGTTTGACGAAACAAATCTAGTGTGTGTTGAAACACCTTGGAAAAGGGTTTCAACCATTGATGCTATAACTCATAGATTAGCTAAATCACAAATATAATAAAGATTTGCAAACTATGTAGCGACATTCATTATCCTAGACATGTTTCTCTACTAAATTCTTCAAATTATCATAGTCTTATTTTCATTAGCTTCTAGATTTGAAATTAACTCAATCACTTTTAATTTAGTCTTGATAAAACTGTAATCATTAGTAACTCTGGTGTTAAAAAAATCAAACGCTACCAGTGTTCCCTGAGGACGATACCCGGACTTACCGGATATTCTTACTGCGATCCCGTACACTTGCGGGGTTGCTAACAAGTTTTTGGCGCCATTGCCGGGGAACGACGGTGGAAATTGTTTTTTTTTAACCAGTTGAATTTGGTTTGGTTTTATTCAAGACAATAGTTTTTTATTATTCATAAATTGATTTATCTTAGAATATATTAACTACACTTGATCTTTTTGTTCTCGTGTGTTTCAGGCTTATATGAGTGAACGTCCTTGTGACACCTACAATCCAGATTTGCTGAAGACAATCAGTCAGATTCGGTTGGAGGCTCAAGAACGTGCCTCAAACATGGCTGAAAGCAGAAGTTCGGGTGTTGGTAATAAAGGGGAAGCACCATTACGAGACTTCTTCAAACCCGTTTTGAACAACAACTACTCTGGAATAGCAAGGACGCCTATTAATGCCAATACATTTGAGTTGAAACCGTCCTTGATCACCATGGTGCAGCAACAACAGTTTGGAAGCTCAGCTGTGGAAGACCCTATGGTTCATCTAAACTCATTCATGGAGATATGCGACACTGTAAAGATCCATGGCGTGACTGAAGATCAGCTGAGACTGAGATTGTTTCCCTTCTCTCTAAGGGACAAAGCAAAAAGCTGGCTACAAACCTTACTTCCAGGAAGTATCACTACTTGGGAAGAGATGGGTCAGAGGTTCCTACAAAAGTACTTCACACCAGCAAAAGTGCATCAGCTGCGAGGGGAGATAAGTTCTTTCAAACAA
>JAJIYU010020257.1:0-10484 GCA_030144865.1 Tinospora cordifolia | reverse complement strand
ATTGGTAATGGTATTGGAATGCGTCAACTTAAAGATCTTAAGTAATATTGCAAATTGGAGGAGTTTATCACCGTCCTCTTTTTTCTTTGACCAAATGTTTTGTCCCATTGGATTTTTTTCAGTAAGGTTTTTAATAAGGTAGTGTCTTATTTGCTCGCAAGAATATCATACTCTTTAATTTACTAGTATTTTTTCCACTGGATTTTTTTTACTAGTGATGTTTTAATGAGACATATTCTTTGGATAGATGGACATCCAAGGGGGAATGTTATAAATGTTTTAAATAAATGTGGATGTCCATATACATCCTTTTATTCTATGAATGTGGATGTTCATGTATTTATTATTTCTATATTATAAATGAGTATCACCGTAAGAAAATTGCCAAATTGTAACAAACATCAACAACAAATATTTTTCGTAACTAAATTAAAACACATCTGCAATGCATCTGTAACACATCAAAGTTAGTGAAAAACTAAAATGAATTAGCAACAGAATTTGTAATGCAAAATTTTGAAACGGATTGTTCGTTACTATATTTGGTGGGAGAATTGAGTGGAAAAATTTTAAACAAATTTGCAATAGAATAGTAAGAAAAATTTAGAAAAGACATATTTCTATTACTATTTCGTTTCAAATTTAACAACATATACTTTTTTGTTCCTAATTTGTAACAGATTTGGAATTGATAGAAGGTGATTCTAAATTTGTAACAAAATAACAATGAAATAGACTATCATTGCAAATTTTGAAATAAAATTTTATCCATTGCAATTTAGCATGGGTTAAAAAAGACAAGTAGCTAAATTTGCATCAAAATATAAACTATTTTTTCAAGGTAAGTAATTATAAATAATTCTTATCTTTAAAATTAATATCTACATATTTTCGTTGCTATTTCATTTCAAATTTAGCAACGTGTACCTTATGTTGCTAATTTGTAACATATTTGCAACAAATAGAAGGCGAGTTGATCCATGCAAACTAAATTATAACAGATTTAATATTTATTTCTAATTGGTAACAAATGTTTTTTTTTGTTTTAATTTCTAAATTTGTAATGAAATAACAACACAATAGACTATAATTGCAAATTTTGAAATAGATTTTTATCTGTTACAATTTAGTAAGGGATTTGCAAGAGATTGACAAAGGAAAGTTGTTGAATTTGCAACAATATAGAAAGTATTTTTTTATGCAAGTAATAATAAATAATTCTTATATATAAGATTAATACCTACATATTTTTGTTGCAATGTCATTTTAGATTTAGCAACATATACCATTTGTTGCTAATTTGTAATAGATTTAATATTCACTTCTAATTAGGAACTTTTTTTTTCAATTTTTAAATTTGTAACTGAATATGAACGACATAGATTATCATTGCAAATTTTAAAATAAATTTTTATTCGTTGCTATTCAACAAAAGATTTACAAGGGATTAAAAGAAACAAGTTGCTAAATTTGTAATGAAATAGAAACTATTTTTTGATGCAATTAATTTTAATTAATTCATATCTATAAAATTAATGTCTACACTTAAATTGATTATTCTACGTACAAATAACAAATGTACAAAATATATAAAAATTTTAATTTTAAAAATATTAAAAAGATAAAATATTTTGTATTGTGAGAATTAAAAGTTATAACAATATTATTCAATTAGAATAATTTTTTATATTAAACTAAAAATTGTTAATTTAAGTAGTTAGAGATCTTATTAAAAAAAACCCAACCCCACTCGCATGAAACTATCAAAGAAAGAGGAGTTCTGTTCTCACACAAGAAAGAAGATCGTTTTTTTTTTATTCTCACACACAGCAATGACAATCCCCCAATGCGCCCTAAGAAGAAAGGAGGAGGAATTGTTCACGCAAACAACAATGTGTGCTCTTGATAAAGGAAAAGAAGAAGATTTCTTATTCTTCTTACTTATGATTTTGAAATAAAAATAAGAAAATGAGTATTTTGTAAAGTAAAATTTTTAAATAACAATTAATCCTATAATAACTAATTAAATTATGATGACAAAATTTATTTTACTAAAAATAACACGACTTTTAAATGAAAAATAATAAAATTAGTTGTTATGAAAAATAATAATATTATTTTAAAATTCATTGAAACAAATATTATTATGATTTAAAATTTTTTTAATAATATTTATTACTTTTTAAAATAAATTGTTTTTACTTATTTTGAATTAAAATAACTTGACTTTTAAATGAAAATAAAAAATTATTTATGATGAAAAATAATATAATTATGTTAAAAATGCTTAAATAAATATTATTATTGTTTAATTATATGTTAAGTATTTAAATAAATAATTTTTATTAAAAATTAGTTTTTTTAATAAAACAAAAAAGCTACTTTACTTCAATCACATTAGTAAATAAAGATACATTCTTTTCTTTTTCTTTTCATGTTTCTTTAATCATATTAGCAAATAAAAGCTACATTACTTCTTTTCTAGTATTTATCTTCTTAATCTTGTTTTTTTATTCTAGCTTTTGTTCATCCAGCACCACATCTTTCAACTGCCCAATGCCCTATTTCTCTTTCTTCCTTTTTTAACTATTTTTTTTGGTTTCTTTTGAAAGTGCCTATTTTCAATTTCTTAAATCTTTTCATTTGTTTTAAATTGACTATTTTGAGTGAATGACTCATGTCAAATGTCTTCTTTTTCCCAACTACTTAATGCTATAAAATTTGACAAACACTAAAAAGATTATTTGGTAAAGAAACTATTACTAATTTGGATAGAAATGATTAGTCTTAGAGGTAAAAATTCTAACTATTTGTAAAATGTGAAAAATGGACTGATATTGTGCTGAACTTAATTCCTTCTAAGCTTAAGAAAATGATTTTACTTCAAAAGATTGATAGTGTGCTCAACGCTTTCTTTCTCTTCCTTTTAGTATATATGAATAAACAATAAAAAATTATTAAATTTTTTTTCTTTTCTTATGCCAAGGCTCATATAAATACAAACCCATTAGTTGTTATGTTCTCATTTTAATCATCTTTTGGATTAGTCTTCAAGTAAATTGAATTATAGTTTAGTTAATTAAGTGTGTTATATAGCTAACAATTTTGTTGTTTGTATGGTTAGGAACTTTTCAAATAGTGTTCTAGTACCAACAATATATAAATGGGGTCAGATTGGTCATGTATGTATACGAGGCTACAAGGTGGCCTTCTATTTGCGAATTACCTAAGTGGTGTAAACGAATTCATTGAATTCACTCGTTCTCATCTAGAATGTACGAATGGTATAAAGATGAAGTCTCCATGTAAGTTGTGTAAGTGTCGAAACCATATTTATAAAGAGGTGCACACAGTGTTATTGCATTTAAAGAAGTATGGTTTGTGGAGGACTATTACCAATGGATTCATCATGGAGAAAGGGTAATGTTGGATGATATCCAACAAGACATTAATACTTTGATAGAGGATACTATCGTGGAAACGTATGCAACTACAAAATCCATATAGACACATGGTGTTGGATGTTGGAGGTCCTGATTTCAATCCAGATGAAATGGATGAACCACCAAATCTAGTAGCACAAAAATTGTATGACATGCTACATTCTACCAATCGAGCAATTTGGGAAGGTAATGAGAACCATTCTCAATTATCTACAGTTGCGCAAATGTTGGATCTTAAGGCTAGACATCATTTTTCAAAACGATGTTTTGATGAGATTGCTCAATTTATAAAAGAGCTTTTGCCAAATAGTAATGTCATGTCAAAAAGCTTCTATAGCACAAAGAAGTTGGTGCAAGGTTTAGGACTTCCTGTTGTGAAGATTCATTGTTGTTACGATGGTTGTATGTTATATTGGTGTGAAGATAGTGTTTTAACCAATTGTAAATTTTGTCACCATCTTCGATATAAGAGATCAAAGAGTCAAACTATGATTCTTGGTGCAAATGATCTAAACTAGTAACTCCTACAGGATCATCTGTACCTATTGATGCTGCTCAAGCTAATAATTTTGTACTAGCACCTATTACTACACCTGTTAGATCTGTTGATTCTACAAATGTTGGTGATGTCGATGGTTTAAGACATTCTAGCGACACTACGACAGATACGACCATTCCATTTAAAGAGTCAGACTATGATTCTTTAGGCAGACTAAAAGTAGCACTCAAATATGGAGAATATATAATTAAAACTTTTCTGTTTTTCTTTTATTGTGTATGCTTGCGATGCTTGCTAATGTTTGATCTTGTTATGTTTTCTAGCTCATTGATGCTTATGATTTTGTTGTTTTGTTTTTTTAAATTTTTGTTGTCACACTTGTTTATGTGGTTGCATGGTAGTTTTTGTAATACTTGTTTACTTGTTACACTTGTCCTACTAAAGGTGCAACTCATCTATGCTCTCCTCCATTTGTAGATTGCATCTTTTTCACAAATGTGCACATATCATATCACAAATTTTTTAAGAGATAACTGATGACAAGGTATACTAAGAACAATTATTTTATGTAGATTTTCTTTGCAAAAATGCTTATCAAACTTGAAGTGACTCATTTTCTATTTTAGAGGAGATGTGTTTGGGATCCTTTGATCGAACCTGGGGTTGAACATTTATACCACAAAAGGCTATTGAGCGCTACAGTAGCATGACATGCAAAATTAGGAAGGGAGTTAAGAGGGCCAACCATTTGTCTGATGATTGTCTGCAAAAATGGAAAGAAGAGTGGGAGAAGGAGAGTTATAAAAAAAAGCGCAACCAATTTTCACTCAATTGATGCTCTGAGAAGGGAGGACCTAGTTCAGGTGTGACAATGCTGCTTAAATAAATTAAATGATGTTGATTAATCATATTCAAGATTATTGCAATGTAGGAAAAGGAATTGCTGCATAAACCTTTGCTTCATGTGTGATTTAAGCTTATGTTACTAGTTTAATGTAGATCCTTAGATATTGTAGAAAAATAAATAGTGAGGCCATTGATACTTGTGTTTGGCATGATCTTTTTTCTCTGTTTTCAATTTCTTTAGTGGATTTACACCAGATAATATTTTGCATTAAATATATGGATCTATTTATTACAAGAACAAATCAAGCTGCAAATGTTTTACTATTTTTAGATGTATGTAAGATTGTTTAGGCAAAAACTAATGATCATTAAATTGCGAGACTTCCTTACAAAATCTACTATTTCCTTCTATACATGTCTCAAATAACACCATCATTAGACAATTATCATCACTGATATGTACTTTAAATATTATGTTTCAGGAGCAATTTAAGGAACTTCAGAGAGAAAGATCTACACCAACTGAGGGTTCTACAAATATAACACCAGCCGATGAGACTGAAATCTTCTTGTCCATAGTTGATGGGGTTAATAAAAATCGTGTGTATGGTGTTGGTAGCCTATTCAAAATCTTTATGCAAAACCAAATCCTCATCTGTATGTGTGACATCAAGTTTGAATCAAAATGTACAGGATGAGCTTACTCGTCTTCACAATACTGTTGCAGCCCAACAAAAGCTACTAGAAGAAAAATGCACTTGAATTGAAGGATATCAATCTCAATTGCAACAAATGGAGCAATGACTTGAAGAGCAGATGTTGGCCATGATTCACGAAATATAAATGGATAGGCCATAGTCATTTAGTAGTTTACCAAGGGATTAAAAATTTGGTATTTAATCAAAGTGACTATTTTTTTTGAATATTAAGAATGTCTCTTTAGGTTGCTATTAGGAATGTTTTGTTGAAATATTTGATTGAACTTATAACTGTAGAACATATGTTTTTGTTTATATTTTGAATTTTGCATTTATGTTTTTCCTTTTTTATTAGAGAATTTATGGCTTCGCCAATGTATTTGTATTCATTACAAAATTTTTGGTATATTTAAAACAGGTAAACAAAGGTCATAAATGTTTTGCAAATTTGTTTCATTTCTGAAACAAATTACTAATAATTATTTGTTACAGATTCATTATAGAGCTATTTGGTTTCAAAATATTTGTTACAAATTAGTAATGAATATTTGGTTTCAAAAAATAAAAAATGAAAAATTGCAATGGATTAGTAATGAATACTCGTTGGAGAGCTATATAAAAATGTTATGAAGCTTGTTACAAACTTGTTTCAGATTATAGATTTAGAAATAGATTATCTCTTTCTTTTTTGAAACAAACACTATCCTTTCAATTTTTTGCAACAGAAGTGCTTGTCGCAAAATTAAAAATAGATAACCTGTTGCAAAATTAGTAATGAATAATCCGTGTCTACACTAAGAAATGGATATTTCATTTATAATTTTACAACGAAACTTTTCGTTGTAGAAGATTGCAACGACTTATTCATTGCAAATTCTGCAACGGATTTATCATCCGTTGCACATTAATTAGTAACGAGGTATTTTGCAATGAAAACATTTCATTGCTAATCCATTTCAATATTGAATTTGCAACATATTTTTTTTTCAAATAGTAACGAATATAACTCATTTCAGATCGACTAGATTCTTGTACTGTATATTAATATGAATGTACTTACATTAATTACAACATATTCTCAAATCCTATAAATAGGGATCTTTGTTATCTTGTAAGATTATCTATTTGCAATAGAATTTTATTTCAATATTCTTTGTGTTTTTTATAGTTTTATTTCTCTATTATTTTATAGTATAATTTTTATTTTTCAATAAGCATATTTTAGTCTAATTAAACTATTTTTATAATCAAGTTATTTAATAGCATTTTGAATTCCTATGCCAATATATTAAATGTCAATTATAAAGAAACAAAAAAAGTAATATTTTCATCAATTTTTTTTATTTACAAAACACAATATTAATATATGATTCAAATTATTTAATTAATATTTTACAATGAGTACTCATCTTGCCCCCATTTTAAAAATATAAACTCCTTAATAGATTTGTGTGAATTGATATTAAAAAAGTCATTGCTCGCTTGTTCTGGAAACTTGTCTTCAGTGAATGGAAATTTATTCTTTCAGTCACAAACTTTGATCTTTACTTTTTCATTCAATTCTTTTCCCCCTTTATTCTCCTTGAAAAGTCATCAATCTTTTTATATTTTAGGTTCAAAAGTCGTGCTTAATTCAGATTAAAGAGTCCCAATTTGAATAATAAGCTTTCTATCTTTTCCAACTTGCAACGTCCATCAAATAGGATAGAGAGAATTATTTGCTATAGACATCACTATTTCTATTAGTGTTCAAAAGGATCATGTTATAGGGAGAAAATTTTGCTTTAAAATCATGTTATTATGTAACAATTATGTTTGCCAATAGAAGTTGAGAAAATCAAGAAAGTCCAAACTATGAAACTTGGATATACAAGACATGGTCAATTATTACTAGAATGAGCTCTTAACTCGATACTGAATATGTTGCATCCCAAAACATAGGAGTTAGAAATTCTCAAGTTGTTTACCAAGAAAAAAAAAACACATAACACTCCCCCCTCCCCCTTTTCTAACCTTACCTAACTCGAGTTTTATTATCTCAAATCCTTAAGTTTATTTATTTTTTCTCAAGACCTATTCTTGCAACATAATGAAATGGATGGCTTTAATTAGTTTCACAAACATATTTCTATTGTTGAGAAATTGATACCTCATATAAAAACTAAGTAAAACATTTTGAGCACTATCCTAAGATGATGCTAATATCACTTGAGTTACATTCTTTTAATTCGAAGCATTATCGATGGAAGTTTTGTAATCAAATAGGAAAAAGGAATCAAATTTTATATAATTAAACATCTCATTAAATTCTAAAATAATAAAATTTGCTCAAACATAGTGGCCCCCATACATCAGTTAAAGTCAACTCCATCCAACTAGAACATACAACCAATATCAAAGTTAGTCACTTCTAACTAGGGTGTACATATAAACTTTTCAAAATAACAAACATGTTCCACATAGACTTCAAAACTAAGGGAAATGAAGAGAGAGAGGGGAGAGAGAGAGAGAGAGAGAGAGAGAGAGAGAGAGAGAGAGAGAGAGAGAGAGAGAGAGAGAGAGAGATAATTATAATAAAAGGTTTGGCTCTCAAATCGCAGTCAAGCTGTACCTGCATCTAAAAAAGAAGGGACGACTTTTATGAGCCTAGTGGGTCTATTCCCAAATTAGACAAGTATGCATAAAAATACATTATGCAACACTTCAAACATTATACATTTTAAACAACATTTTAGTTCTTAGTCAGCCCTATGTAAGATAGGCAAATACTGAAGTAGTCTATTAACCACTACATACCATGTGGTCCACATCTCCATGGTACTCGAAAGCCGACCGTGATTTCATACGCATCAACTCTTTTATCAATGTTACATGTGATAATAATTCAAATAAATTACCGAATGATAATTTGAAGTATTTTCCCAAAGACAATGGCCCCCATATAGAAAAATTCAAATTGGCTCTATTTAATTAAAGTGTACATTACTAACATGAATCTATAGTTAGTGCTTTTTGCTAGGACATTCATTACAAGTTTCCAAAATAACCAAATAATGAAACTTGTTCAACGTAGGGCATAAAACTATCAAAATAGAAAGAAACAATATGATGGGGAGATTGATTCTTGGTTGCCCATCAAGGGGCACTTGGATCTAAAAATAAAGTGGGACAAGTTTTATGAGCCTAGTAAGTCTATTTTTAAATTAAACAAATATATACAAATGTAGATTAAACACACACCGTAAACATCTAACATTTTAAACCACCATTTAGCTTTTATTCAAGTTGAGCAGGATAGAGTAATCCTAAGGTAGTTTGTGAATACCACTGTAATACCATAGGGACATAATATGGTTAGTTGTAATGTCATGCACATAGTTCAAATCCCCATGGTACCCAAAGGCTGACCATGGTTCATCAATATTAATCCTTGGATTAAGGTCCCAAGGGAAGGTTTTCAAAATCATCTCTACTCGCAAACTAATGCCACATAGTGGAAGGTTTTTAAAAATCATCCCAACTTCCAACCAGAGCCTCATAGGAGAGAATTTGCCACTAAAAATATTACACCATTGTAATGGACTACCAACAATACTTGAATGTTGGCTGTCCTGAAAAGTATAATGTTGCATGTAACATAAATTCATTTGAATGATTTCATATAACATCATATTTAGATTATCCACATGGCATGTTCATGTTATACATGCATATACATGTTACATATCTAGATGCATTATATACTTATAAAATCATGATTTTTGTAATAAACCAAATTTTTATAACGCGTACACGTCGAAAATAAATTCTTAAATATATTAAATAAGTACAAAAATGTTCGAAAACATGATTTAAATATTTGTTATAATGTTTATTAAATAAATAAAATAAATCACATTGGTTATTTTAATATTTGGATTTTTTAACGCGTAAATAGTGGAAATCAATTTTTTAAAAATATTAAATAAATATAAAAATGACCAGAAACAAGATTTAAATGTTTAGTAAAGAAATAAAATAAATTATGTTGGTTCAAGTTGGCAGAAAATCGAAAAACAAATAAAGATACTTATGGGGGGTTTATTAAACTAATTTCGGAAAAAAAAGGGGAGTTGGACAAAATTTTCCTCTATGAACAGTAACCATGGTTACTGTTCATGTGCGGGTATTGTTCATTCGAGTCACTATTCATCTCCTTTTAAAACCAAAATCAGAGAAAGAAAATCAGAGACGTGAAAACGAAGAAATTTGTGATTTTTGGGGCTTTTGCATTTAGGTCACCGGAGATCCGATTCTCGCCCGGAGATAGTCAAAACGATCCAGATCGAGTCTAGAGTAATCCTAAGCATCTAAGGTAAGATTTTAAAGCTCTGAACTATTAAGATCTGAATTCTATAGTCAAAATGGTGAATTTGAATTTGAGGGTTTCAAATTTGGGGTTTTTGATGTAAATAACGATCTGAAGCACAAAGAGCTCAGATCTAGCTTGCTTGCTGTAGAATAAGTGATTCTAGACTAGATTCAGTGAATTTTGATGGATCTGCGAGTTTTAATTGAATATGGCGAATTCGAAGGTGCAAATCCTTTGATAGGCCATAAAACTCGATCCGTTCATCCTTTGAAGTAGTAGTCAGAATTAAAAGTGTTTAATACTTAGTTTGGAACGCGTCAACTGTATTTGTGCGTGTAGTTACGGAGAAATGAAATTTGGGATTCTTTGAAGGGGGAAAATTCTTTGATACATAAATAAAACCCAATCTAAGCTTAGTTTGAAGCTAGGCTCAGTAGTAAAAGTATTCAGTTATTCATGTGGGACGCGTAGACTATGGTCTCGCGTACTGTTGTTGAGAAATGAGGAAAGCTGAAAAATTGCCTAGTTTTGAACAAAGAATTTAACTGAAAATTCTCAAATAATTTTGAATGAGCTTTAGAGTAAATTTTTGATGCACCATTTATGTTTAATGATGCAGAGGGATGACGTTGACTGCTGTTGAGGTG
>JAJIYU010020256.1:0-10499 GCA_030144865.1 Tinospora cordifolia | reverse complement strand
TACATATTCCCCTAATATGTAATATTAACATTTATTTATGCTAACACACACCTTATTTATTCACATATTAGCCAATATGTGTATATACTTTATTTTTATTTATTTCTTAAGTAATTCCTTAAATTTCATAAATAATTTTATTAAACCTTAATTTTTCATTTAATTATCAAATTAAGGTTTTATTTGTTTAATTTTCACTATATCTCTAATTTATTTTATTTTTCACGTGTCATCTCACAATTTGCACCCGAAAATTTCTTAAAATCTTTGAAATTAATTTATTCAACTTATTTCATTTATTTTAAATTTTTTGACAAAATTCTGGGGTATTACAGAAAAGTTCTTATTTTAGTGTTTTAGAGAGTTTTCAAAGTATTTTTGTTGGTAATTAGAAGTTCTTGAAGTTCTAAAAGTGGTGTTTAAGGGGAACCTTTACCGGATTCAACAAAGAAACTCGAATTAAGGTGGATGAGATTTCTAGAACTCCTTTACTACTTCAAGTCCTTAGTATATTTATGTTTGTTTTTAGTTTTCAACATGTTTATATTTCAGTTTGAAGCATGTTTGATCAAGTTTTATTTTCAATTTAACATTTTTTTCATGTTTTAATTCATATATGATAGCATAACATGCTTAGAAACCATACTTAGGCTTATTTTTGAATTTTTAAGCATGCCATATATGTTTCCATGTTCTCTTGATTATTTAAATTATAATATTAATTATTATGATCTTGTTTCATATTTATTTGAAATTAAATATGAGAAAGCGAAGATAACAATCATGTACCATCATAGTAGTCTAAGTGATGCTATGGGTGTTCTTTGCATATACTTAGTGCCTATGAGTAACATTACTAAGTGTGGAAGTGTTTTAAAATACTTGGAATATGGACATGTGATCCTTATTTTCAATGGAATGTGACAAGATGAATTGTCATTCCGTCCCAGAATAGGAGTATTTTAATAAAAAACATCAAGCGATTAAAAACCCCTTTTGGTCAAATATACAATACTAACAAGATATTGTTTGAAACACTTAATGCTTGTAAGTGATTGAAATTAGATGTACTTTTGATTTGAATTAGCAAAATAGTAGTTTGATGAATGATCTGCTGGGCTATATGCTCACCCCTTCTTTCTATTTTTTAGGAATTTGAAATGCATTATCAAGCTTGCTAAGGGATTAGAAACTCTATTTTTGGAAAGTTTATATTGTAAGGGTATAGTGCCCCAACTTTCGAATTAAAGACTTCCTTTGAATTTTACTTTTAAATTTTAGAGTTATGTATTCTTTCTTTTCATTATATGAATTCAATAATTTATTTCTTTATTTTATTTTGAATAAATAAAGTGTTTGAAGTTTTCCTTTATTCACTTGTATTATCTTGTTGAAAATTGAACTCAATGGAAGTGTATTTATGAAGATTTCAATAAGTGTTAGAATAAAGAAATTGAGATGCAAGTTGTATAATTGTAAATGTAACATAGGACCCAACTCGCCTTGTGGTTGAGCTTAAACTTGTCTCTTGGGGGTTGGGGTGTTACACTAGTCTAATAATATTAAGAAAGGAAAAGTTGTTTTAAATTTAATTAGTGACGTAGAATCCTTTACTTAAAATTGTTGTATGTTAGCATTTACGAATTTTGGCTTTAATAAGGTTTTGTACCTGAACTTTTCTAATTAATGAAACTAATTTTCTTAAGGACTTTTATTGCTATATTTTGAATGTTAAAAATAAAAAGAATGTATTAGTTACTTAAATCAGTAATCCCAAGTCTTGTCGTGTGGTTAAGTCTACTAAGTTGAAGGCGGGATGCTACCAAAGAATTTTCAACCTTAAACAAAATAACCAATTAACCAAAAACTTTTTAGGTTGGATGTAACCTTTAATGACAAGCAAGCCTACCTCTACAGCATGTCTTACCAACAGAATCTACTACATCAGATCATGGAAAAATTCAAGCAAAACAAGTAGCTTGTAGGTCTGATAAAAGGAGTTGAACAGGGTAAGCATTCTAATTTCAGGTTCGTCACTGAGAATATCTTGAGGCTCACAAAGAGAGTAGAATGGACAGAGTAAGTAAACTATACTGGATGAGGCTCATCAGACCAAGTATACATTGCATCCAAGTGGAGATAAGATGTATCAAAACCTAAGAAAGACTTATATGTGGAGAGGAATGAAGACGGATATGGCTAAGCATGTTGCCAAGTGCTTAACCTGTCAACAAGTGAAAGTAGAACACCAGAAATCCTCTAAAATATTACAACCACTCCCTATCCCTGAACAGAAGTGGGATAACATTGCTATGGACTTCGTCAATGGTTTACCTAGAAACACAAAAGGAGAAGACACTGTTTTGGTGATTGTGGATCATCTCACTAAAGTGGCTCATTTTTTGCCAATCAGATCCATAAACGAAGTTCGTAAGTTGGGAGAACTCTATGTGAAGAAGATAATAAGATTTCATGTTGTACCTAAGATGATTTATTTGACATAGACTCTCACTTCACCTCTCAGTTCTGACAGAGTTTACAGAAGGAGTTGGGCACTAAACTCACCATGAGTACTACTTTTCACACTCAAACAAATGGGTAGTCTAAGATAGTTATCTAGACCTTGGAGGATATGTCGACATAATGTGTTCTAAACTTAAAAAAAAAAAAAAGAACTGGAACAAGCACTTACACTTGGCGGAGTTTGCCTATAACAACAGTTATCAAGCAAGTATTAAGATGGCTCTGTATGAGGCTCTTTATGGAAGGCCCTGCAGATTAACAACCTATTGGGCTGAGCTTCAAGACCATGTGTTGACTGAGCTAGACTTGGTGGAAGAAATGAACAACCAAGTCAAACTAATCTAGAAGAGGTTGATTATAGCTCAAAGCCATTAAAAGAGCTATGCTGATAAAAGAGGGAGACCACTAGAGTTCCAAGTGAGGGACAAGATGTTTCAAAGAATTAGTCCTCATAAGGGCATCAAGAGATTTAGGTTCAAAGGGAAGCTATCAATAAGATTTGCCGTACCCTTTAAAATACTTAGAAGGATTGGAGAATGCGCTTATGAATTAGACTTACCAAATCAAATGACCTTAGCTCATAACGTATTCCACGTATCTATGATAAGTGAATGCCTTGTTAACATGCTCAATACAATACTTACATGCTTATTCCTGAATTTACCTCATTATTAATATGATTTGATAATAAGGAAATATTAACGAAGATTATCAACCACGTACTGACACGATGACGAGTTTTTGTCATGGATGTTCCAAAAGAGTACCTTTAGGATGTGAACTGAGGGTTTAGATTTAACCCCACTTTTAGTGATAGGTTTGAAGGTCCAGATTTGACCTCATCTACTAAATATGGAGCACTAGGCGTATTTTCTTTTGGTCTTAATATCAACTGTAAACAAACAACTATTTGTATCTCTTAATTTAAGGTGTTTGTCATGTATATGTTATTTGTTTCGAAATATGAGTTAAATATTTGGAATGATCCACTAGCCTTTTTACGTCACCCTTCCTTTTTGTCTTTAGAAAATTTTTGAATGGAAGCTATGTAGTCAAGTTAAATCTTAGTAGTTATGAAATGTTCAAATTGGGTATGTTAGCCCTAATGTTTTTATTAGGTTTTCAAGTTTAAATTCAATGTTATAAATTGAGGTATTTGTACCTCATGACATGATTAATTTGTAATAAATGATATGGATTTATTTTAGTAAGTAATTTCCAAGTACGTGATATGAATTAATATTACTTATTAAGTCTCATATGGTTAAGATATTGAAAGAAAAAAAAAGAGAAAATAAATAATGTGGCACTACTTGCCTCTCGGGTGGCTTGCATATCATTGCAAGACTTGGAAGGCAGTAGGGTAATTATATTCTCTAAATTGTGTGGGCCCAATGAGGGGAGGCGGGGTGTTACAAAGGTGTAACTCAAAATCTATATCCAACAACACTAAAGGTCCTTGAAGCCCTCAAACATAACTTAGAAGAATAAACTGATAGGTCGCTAAACAAGTCGAGAACATAAAGACGTGAATCTAGTGTCATGATAGCACGAACAAAACAAAAATCTGAGAAAATAGATACTAAAATGACTTTCGAGTTGTTGAAAATGGCAAGAACCCAAAGTAATGCGATAGGGGTGGAGAACACCGATGAGTCTAATTAGAGGGCTCCCGTTGCAGCGACGACTCTTGTTGGTGCAGTTCTTTCACTAGAAATGCTGGCATAGATTACTCGATAGGTAGTGGAGTAGGTTATGAGAGCACTACTTTAGGCGCAAAATCCTGTGCAACTACAACCCCAAGTTCAGGCTCATCACGACCCTTTACCGAATGGCACAATAACAATTGGCCAAATTGTCGTAGAAGACGAAGAATATAGGAACCACCTAATCGAATTCTAGAAGTTGTGTCTAGATACCATTGATGGAAAAGTGGGCCACATGGCAACAGATATTTGGCTTTCCATGATAAACAAGCATCTGAATGCCTTAGGGGCATCTAGGCACTGGCGAGTGGCCTTAGTAATGCACTAATTGGTCGGACCTGGTTACTGCTAGTGGGAGATGATAATGAATGATCCAGAGACAGACATTTTAGCCATGACGTGGGAATAGTTGAAGAAATTGTTCAATGAAAATTTCTACTCCATCCCCATGACTAGACAACTTCAATATGAATTTGTATAACTAACGTAGAAAACCATAACTGTAACAGAGTACAAAAGAAAGTTTACAGATTTAGCAAGGTTTGCACCAGAATTGGTGTGTGATGAGCAAGCCAAGGCTAATAAGTTTGTAGAAGGTCTACGCGTGGAGATCAAGAAGTTGATAGTGCCTTTTAAACTAACTAATTTCAAAGAGACAATAGTTAGGGCTCAGTTAATCGAGAAAGACACCAACTTCAAATAATCCCTAAAGAATCAAACAAGAGGCCAAGAGATAACCAAAAAGTAGACAATAGAACAAGAAGCAAAACAGTTATCAAGATAAGGGTAATAAGAAACCTCATGTTCAACATCCAGAATTGCAGAGTTCCCAAGAACAACCTAAATGTATTAAACACGAGCAAAAGGAACAGGCCAAGGGATTAGGATTATGTTTTTGTTCTAATAAACAAGGACATACAACCAAGTTTTGCCCTACCAAACACAAGACCCATAGTATTAATAGTAATAGTACGTTAGGTAAACTATTGGGTACGAAATTTGATGGAAAATTCATTTTAAAGGTGGGTAAGTTGTAATACTCTAGAATTTTGACAGAATTATCGAATGATTGAATAAGAGAATTTGAATAAAACAAAACTTTGAGAAAATCGTGAAATTAATAGTATAAATGATGTATTTCTGAATGATTTACCAAGAATGCCACTTGGTATAGAAATAGAATTCAAGTTCACTTTGTAACTGACCCTATAGCCATCCCTCCCTATTGGAAACTAAATCAGGCAACAGTAAAAAATAGGTATCCCTTACCAAGGATAGATGACCTATTTAATTAATTGAGAGGAACCACTCATTCCTCCAAGAATGATCTTAGATCAGGATAGCATCAACCAAAGATTCGAGAGTCAGATATACACAAAATCGCATTTAGGACCTGATATGGGCACTTCAAGCTCACAACAATGTCATTTAGATTAACCAATGCACCGACAACATTCGTAAACCTGGTAAACCCAGTAATTATATAATACCTTGATTGATGTGTAATAGTGTTTGTGAATGATATCCTAAATTACTCCAAGTTAGAAGATGAACACATAGAACACTTGAGGATTGTGTTGGAAACCCTTAGAAGGAACTAGTTGTATGCCAAGTCCAGTAAATGTGAATTCAGGATGAAGATTGTCAAATTCCTTGACCATGTGGCTTCAGCTAGAGGCATCTCAGTAGATCCTGAAAAAGTAGAAGCTACCACAAATTGGAAACAACCCAAGATGGTGACAGAGATTAGAAGCTTATTAGGCCTAACTAGATACTACAAAAGGTTCATCGAAGACTTCTCAAAGTTGGTCAAACCCATGACAAGGCTGACTAGAAAAGCAACCAAATTCAACTAGGATGAGAAATGTGAACAATTATTCCAAGGATTAAAGAGAAGACTAACTTTGACCCCCATCTTAGTCACACCTACACATGGTGTTGGATATGTTCTGTACATGGAAGCTTCGCAGAACAGATTGGGTGTAGTCTTGGTGCAAGAAGGGAAGGTTGTTGTATAGGCCTTGGGACAACTAAAGATTCATGAACAAAATTATCTAAACCATGACTTAGAATTAGCAGCTATTGTATTGGCCCTTAAGATTTGTAGACATTACTTTTTTGGGGAAAGGTTTGATCAATTCTTAGATCACAATAGTCTGAAATATATCTACACTTAGAAGAAGTTAAATCTCAGGTAGCAGAAATGGATGGAATTCCTTAAGGATTTTGACTTCCAATTACATTACCATCTAAGGAAGGCCAATATTATGGCAGATGTCTTACGTAGGAAATTTGACAAACAAGATGAGGAAAAAGGTCAAATGTATCAGTTGATTGAGGATCTTGATCTGGGTGTAACATTAGATGAGAAGCTAGCGTATGTCTACAACATGATTTTCCAAATGGATCTTGTGCACGAGATCAAGGGTGAACAAAGGCAGGATAAGTGGCTTACAAGTCTGATAGAAGGAGTTAAAGAAGGTAAACATACTGACTTCATGATGGATGCAAAGAACATATTAAGGCTCGAAGAGAGAATTTTTGTGCCTCAAAATGGACAAAGTAAGCAAACCATACTAGACAAAGTCCATCAGACCAAATACATGATGCGCCTAGATGGTGACAAGATGTATCAAAACCTTTAAAAAACCTATTGGTAGTGAGGAATGAAAGGATATGTGGTTAAATATGTCTCTAAGTCCCTAACTTGTCAACAAGTGAAAGCACTGCACAGAAAACCCATTGGAATGTTACAACCACTCTCAATCCTTGAATGGAAGTGGGATAGCATTGCCATGGACTTTGTCAGCGAATTAATCTAGACCAAAAAGGAGAACATACTATGTGGGTGATTGTGGATCATCTTACTAACGTGGCACATTTCTTGTCAATTAGACCCACAGACCAAGTTAATAAGCTAGAAGAACTTCATGTAAAGGAGATAGTGCAACTTCATGGCATACCTAAGATCATAGTGTCAGGCATAAACTCTTGATTCACGTTATAGTTGTAGTAGAGTCTACAAAAGGAGTTGGGCACCAGACTCATCACGAGCACCACTTTCCATCCACAAACTGATGGTCAGTCTGAGAGACTCATTCAGACACTAGAGGATATGTTGATATCTTAGTCCTTAACTTCAAGGGCAATTGGAGCTAGTATCTACACATGGCGAAGTTTGCTTGTAATAGCAATTATCAGGCAAACATAAAGATGGCTCAACATAAAGCTCTTTATGGGAGACCTTGCAGATCACCAACCTATTGGGTAGAACCTCAGGATCATGTGCTTAAAGGGCCAAATCTAGTGCAGGAGATGAATAAGCAAATCTAAAAGAGGTTGGTTACAGCATAGTGTAAACAAAAGAGTTATGCTAACAAGAACAGAAGAGCTTTAGATTTTTAGTAGGTGATTAAGTATTCCTACGGGTCAACCCCAAAAGGGAATCAAGCGGTTTGGGTATAAAGGGAAGTTATCGCCCAGATTCATCAGTCCATTCGAGATATTTAGAAGAAATGGCGAATATGCCTACGAGTTAGACCTATCAAACACGATGTCCTCAGTTCACGATGTGTTTCATGTTTTGAAGATGAGAAAATATGAACCAATCCTTTTTACATAATCTATTGGGAAGAGGTTGATATTCAAGATGATGCTACGTATGAAGAAGCAGCGGTCCGAATCCTAGACCGCAAGGTGCAAACCTTAAGAACAAAGGACATCCCCTTAGTTAAAGTTCTTTGGAGGCATGATGGAGTGGATGAGGCAACCTAAGAACTGGAAAACAAGATGAAAACAAAGTACCCAGACCTTTTCTTTAAAAATGCATGACTAGACAGTGTCAGAACAAATAAGTACAAATTTCAAGGACGAAATTTATTTTAAGGAAGGTAGGTTGTAATATTCTAAATTTTTGTCGAACAATTACAATTAAAATAAAATAAAACAAAACAAAATCAACCTAGAAGAATGTATTAACAACTTCTAAAATAATTACTTACTTATATATGTGCATGGGAAACGAGCGAAATAGAGAATTAGAAAGGTTTCTAAAATGAAATCAACTCAAAAGTATGTATTAGTAACTTCTAAAACAATTACTTACTAATATATGTCAGTGAGAAATAAGTAAAATAGAGAATTAGAAAGATTTCTAAAATGAAATCAACCCAAAAGAATATATTAGCAACTTCTAAATGAATTACTTACTAATATATATGCATGGGAAACAAGTAAGAGAGAATTAGAAAGGTTTCTAAAATGAAATCAACCCAAAAGCTTTCAAAACTTGTCCATTAGAACTCTATATAAACCCAAGCATGAGTTCCAATTTCATTATCCTAGTAAGAAAAAATGAAGTCTCTTCTTGATCTCCTTGCCTCCCTCTTGGCATCCTTTTCATTCTTTGGTTGTTCTAGATAACAATTAGAGTAGTAAAAAGGTAGAAAAATAGAGTTTTGAATCAAAAGATTAAGCATAGAAGGTGTAAGTAATTTATAGATTTTACCTTATTATTTTGATTCAAGTATTATATGCATGAATGTTTGCTTAGTCTAGAAATATGCCATGAATCCACATGTTTGATTGAATGTTATATGCATGCTTAGTTTAGAAATGTACCATGCTATACCATGAAAAATGCATGCCTCACTATATGTACACGTGAGTAATCCATGTGATGCTATAATCATTAAATGCCTTGTCAACATGCTCAATCCCATGCTTACATTCTTATTCTTGAATTTACCTTGTTATTAATGTCATTTGATAATAAGGAAAGATTAATTAAGATTATCAACCATAGATGACGAATTTTCATCATAAGTTTTCCAAATGGGCATTTTCGGGATGTGAACTAAAAGTTCAAATTTAATCCCACTTCATTAATGATGGGTTCGAGGGTCCGAATTTGACCCCATCCCCTAAATATGGAACACTGGGTGTATTTTCTTTCAATATTAATGTCAACTATAAGCGAACAACTATTTGAATCACTTAATCTTTTAAAGTGTTTGTGATGTATGTGTTATTTGTTCTACTAGGCTCTTGAGCTCACCCTTCTTTTTTATCTTTCAAGAAATTTCTAAATGGAAGTTGCATAGTCAAGTTAAATTTTAGTATTTACGAAATGTTTAAACTGGGCATGTTAGCCCTATTGTTTTCATTAGGGTTTCAAGTTTAAATTCAATGTAATGAATTGACGGATTTGTACCTCATGAAATGATTTTCTTTTAAGGAATGATATGGATCTATTTTATTAAATAATTTCCAACTATGTATTATGAATTAATGCTACTGATTAAGTCTCATAGAGTTGGGATAGTGAAACAGAAAAAGAGAAAAGAAATAACTTGACACTGCCCGCCTCTCAAGTAGCCTGCCTATCATTGCAAGACTTAAGGGTAGAATAGTAATTATGCCCTCCAAATCATGTCGGCCTAGGGACGAGGAGGCAGGGTGTTACATGCTATGGGCACTATGAGTTCCTAGTAATGCCATTGCGCATAATGAATACCCTGACAATGTTTATGAATTTTATGTAATAGGTGTTCAAGCCTTATCTGGATTAGTTTGTGATAGTCTTCATTGATGACATTTTGATCTACTTGAGGTCTAGAGAGGAGCATGCAGAGTGTCTTAGACTCTGAAGGAACACCACTAATATGCAAAGCTGAATAAGTGTGACTTCTAGTTGACAGAGGTTATGTTTTTGGGCCATGGGTTGGAGCTAAGGGTATCTTTGTTGATTCGACCAAAGTTGAAGCAATTGTTGATTGGTCTAGCCCTACCATAGTGATCGAGATTCCTAGTTTTTTGGGTTTAGGAAGTTATTGCTGAAAATTTGTACAGAAATTCTCCTGTATTGCCACACTGATGACTAAGCTAACCCAAAAGAATGTACCTTGTGCATGGGAAGATCATTGGGAGCATGCCTTTCTTGAGCTTAAACAAACATTGATAGTTGCACTAGTACTTGTTTTGCCAAGACTAAGTCAGGAGTTGGTAAATTATGATTAGGCCTTGGTTATGAGTTGGAACAAAACAATAGGGTTATAGCTTACGCTTCATGATAGTTAAAATTTAACGAGAAGAACTAACCTGTTTATGATCTTGAACTAGCAGCTATTGCTTTTGCGTTCAAGATTTGGTAGTATTAGTTTTATGATGAACGATTTATGTTGCATTCGAATCACGAGAGCCTCAGCTATTTATTTTCTTAGAAAGATTTTAACATGAGGTAGAGGAGGTAGATGGAATTGTTAAAGGATT
>JAJIYU010020255.1:0-10475 GCA_030144865.1 Tinospora cordifolia | reverse complement strand
GATTGACGACAATTAATTGGTGACCTTCACTTACATAGAAGGTTCCCATTTATTATAGTTGGATTTTAGAAATTCTACTTGAGAGCTTTAAATAAATAAGTGAAAAATGCCACTAAATTCATTTAAAAAAAAAAAAGAAAAAAACAAGAAAGAAAGAAAGAACAGTATCAAAACTATTTAACGAAAGTAACATATGCTGATTCATCCTGCTGTCTTTTTTTGAATATTATCATTTTATATTGATTGTTCAATTTGATAATAGTTTAATTTCCATTTATTAAACATAGTTCATCTTAGGTTTATCTCACATAGATAACCTAAGTTACTCTCAAATTCATGATATGAATTGAGACTAATTTCTTTATTTTATTTCCAAAATACATACTAGACTAAATAGCAATTTTTCGTTTAAGATTATAGGGAGTGTTTCCTTTATAGATTGCAAGTGAAATCTTGAAAATAAAAACTTTCAAGTATGATTCATGGTGAGAGACTACGCCCTGTCAAGATTCACCTGAGGAGTAAATAGCTACTGCATAAACTCATTAATCTTCACAATAGAAATTATTATACAAATTTGAGTTAAATAATTTATTTAAAGCATTTAATGTGTTGCCTTCTTTCTCTGGAACCTAAGCAAAGAAAATCTTAAAGTAGTTACAAGTATTAATTTCAATATTATTTTATAACTTATATTTTCAAAGAGCTCAAACATATCTGCTTTTGTTATATTTGATACATTCAGTGTGTGCGCGTTTAGTGTACAAGATAAGATATAATTATTTTTATAGAATAAGATATGATAGAATTAAATTTGATAAATAAAAGATAAGTTAGAATAAAAATGAGATTGGATAAAATAAGATAAAATAATTTTACAAGTTTAAATGATATTATTTTATTAATAATAGAATAAATTGGCGAGTTCAAAATTAATTTAAGTTTTAACCCTGTTCAGTCAAATATTAAAACAAATATTAATTTGTTTTCAAAAAAAAAAAAAAAAATTTCCAGTTTGGATTTAGAAATAAGATTGTGTAATTACAATATCGGGATTATGAAGGGGCTCTATGATATCATCAAAGCGACAAATAAATTATATTTCTCTATTGGAAACGAGGAACGGTGGAAGAAGTTGAAAAGGCTAAGTTTCGCGGAAATTTGGATTCCCGGGGCCAACGACGGTCAAGATCCAGTGTTATGGGAATTTCAGTTGCATTGGGTACTCCAAGACAGGAGGAGGCGTGGACATTGTATACGGCCTTGTTTTGTTTCTTTTTTTCTTTTTCTTTTTTTGTTTGTCTTTTTTTGGGAAATTATATATTTTAACAATAATTATTAAATAAAATAAAAGATACCATGGGCTCGAGAACGCCGCATAATATTCTAAAAAAATTAAGAATAAATTTAATAAACAAAACAATGAATAATAGTAATAATAATAATGATGATGTTAACAAATGATAATAATAATATTATTATTATTATAGACATAAAGAAACAATGATAGAAATGTTTTCCATAGGCTACCAAAATCATGATAAGTCTTACTATTATAAGATTTACGATAAAATAACAATCAATATGATAGGACTTACAAGTTACAATAGTAATAACAAAAAATATAAATTAACTGATTAATTAATTAATTTGATTATAATAATAATAATAGTAATAGTAATAATCATAATAAGTGTTCATAACAGATTATATAAACTAGTGATATTATTTTTAATAAATAAGAACATAGAAAAAGAAAAGTCAAAAAAAGAACAAAAAAAGAGATGAACAAAAAATAGATAGAAGAAGAAAAAATTAGGTAAAAGAAAATAAATAAATAAATAAAAACTAAGAATTTTTTTTTTTTAAATAGAGAATGAAAAAAGATAAAAGTTGAAAATACAGCTTAATAACCATATATCTCATATTATTAATATTTTAGATCTCAATTAAGTATTTTAAATTTTAGAGAATTAATATTTAACATGATTAATTTAGGTAACACGGCCATTGCCATGGCCATGCAGCTTTAAAACCATGTTTTGCCCATGGTGTTCTACAAGCGTGGCAGCATGTTTGTATGGATGTGGCAACGTGACGTGACAAAGCAAGGTACATGTAGCATCTCTCGTCATGACATTTGTCATCCCCAAAAGGTCCAAACGTTTATAAAAGGTCTAAACATTTGTCTTCTTCTCCCTTGGCTACTACTTCTTCAGTTCTTCTTACTTCTTCAACAAAAGAAGGCAGCCATGCCAAGGCTTTAGATGAAGCTCAAGCTTTTACTTTGGGGAGTCGTATAAGGAAGTATTTGAGGTATCAATTTCTAAAACCAAAACTTTAAACTTAGTCCAGCATCTTACTGGGCTAATTGCATGATGAAGTAAAAGATCAAAATAGAAAGGTTTAGATGACCTTGGAAATCTTTTAACAATTATGACAATTTTAAAACCCTAAATTGATTAAATTAGTGAAATGGATTAGCCTCATCATGTAATTATGCAATTTGGTATGATGCTTCTTGCACTAGCTAAAGGTACGCTCATCAAAATCCAGCCCAATCAAGTCTAGGGGAGTAGGCAAAATAACTTAAAAAATTAAAGTATTGTCACTGTGACTATGACCACAACAGCAAGCTGAAAATTGTGTTAGAAACCTCGATATATAGCCTAGGGAAAATGTGAACTAAATTTTTTGATTAGTTTGTAATATCTGAAATTTTAGTGACGTAATAACCGAAATTTGAATTTTAAACACATTTTATTAGCACATATACGTATATATATATATATTTGTCATTGATATGCAATTAATTAGTTAGCATAGAAGTATAAATGGATATACATTGATTAATATTAGACATATAGAATTGATGGGTAATTATATGCTTCTCTATTTGAATAAGAAAATAATATTTTTAATATGATATTAATATATAAAGGTATATGTATAAAGTATTAATTAGATGCACTTATGAAAATAATATTTCGTTTAGTATAATGGTAATATACATAGAGAAGTATATGTGTAAAGAAAATGCATTCATGAATGAAATATCTCATTTAGTGAGATGTTAAAGTGGGCATATGTAGGAAGTGATAATCCCACATTGAAAAGATAGAGACACTATTTGAAAAAGGGCCCTATATAAACCCCTATATTCCACCCATTTCATTCATCTCAAAGACAAGAGTTGAAAATTCCTCTTGTTTTCTCTCTTTGTCTCCTTCTTGGCTACCTTAGTTCTAGTTCTTCTTTGCTTGAGCTATTTTAAATAGTTTGCGAAGTAGTAGCCACGAAGTGCTACAAATAATTTAGGAAGCGATCTCGAGGTGAGTTTCTTTCCTTTCTTTTAATTTATTATTTTGACTTAGATAATGCTTGCTTATTTGGTTAGCTTGATTTTTTTTGCTTTTATTCTTGTCATTCAATTATCATGTTGCATGACCAAGAGAGTATGCTATGTAGTTGCATCTTGTACGATCATCTACATCAGAAATCGAAAGTCGTTTTTCCTGTTTGAGAGAGTATGCTTTGTAGTTGCGTCTCGTACGATCTTCTACATCAAAAATCGAAAATTTGTGCTTCTGTTGATCTATCATGTTATACTGTTTGTATGTTTATTTATTGTTGAAATATTAATTTACTATGCTCTTGCACACAAAAAATCAGATTAAATGATATTTCAACCACGTACCGGTACAGGGGAATTTCTGTGTTTCATGTAGAATTGGAACTGGCTGTCAATACTGACAACAACATGGAACGAGTTTCAAAAATGATCCCACTAGAGATAAGTTTGAGTTTCAAAATTGATCTCTTTCTCTAGATCTGGAGCACAGAGGTTATTCTCGTTCGTCTAAATAACGACTGAATTAATATATTGGTTGGATCGAATTAATCTCTCAAAGTGTTTGATATGATTGCATTGTCTGATTGAAATAATGGATTAAATAGATGGAATGATTCATTGGGTTTTTTAGCTCACCCCCTATTTTTCACATCACAGGGAATTAATCAACTTGCGAGGAAATTTATCTATTGAAAGTTTTATTTATTTCAATGTAGGGCGCATCGGCCTAAACTAAATCATGTATTTCAGTTTTGAATTTATTTTTCGCTGTAACGGATTATTGTACTCGAAATTTTTTGAATGAATAAATGAATAAATTTATTCACCATGATGTCATTTGGTACATAGATTAATGTACACAGGAACCCCAATAGATTTGGGTCCAAGAATAAGAAAATGTAGCATGAGCTCGTCTCCCAGGCATCTCAAGATTTTTTTATCAAAGAGAATTGAACCGTCAGATGACGTAGAAGATGAGATTTGGAAGGCGGGGTGTTACATAGTTTGACAAATTTAAGACAATCGAAAAAAATTTTGTGACAAAATCGATAGACGATTTGATCAGAACAAAATTCAAAAAATCATTGAACAGGTCAAGGAACAATGAGAAAATGACTAAGTGTAGTGAACATGAGCTTTTTGACTTGAATTGGACTTGATTGATCAAGAGTTGACCTAATTTATTAAATCTGACGAATAAGACCAGATTTAACCCTTTGATTGTCCATGTCAATATTGACTCGATCAAAACTAAGTTGACTGAAGAAGTTAAGGAGAAAAACAACCATTTAGCACATCAATTCGAATACTATCGAATATGTATGAAAATGCACAAGTTAATTGACTAGGAAATTAGAGTCCGACGGGCAAGTGCTTCTTTCAGGATAATTGCAATATTTTGAGTGGTTTCCTTTTATTTGCTATGTATGTACTCTGTGAAACATGTTTTAAGTTACATAGGATTTTATACTAAACAAACATACTTACATGTTAAGAAAGTAAAATGAAAAGACTTTATGTGAAATATGAACCTTTGAGTTTTCGAGGTTGTGTACTAGACCCGACAAGAATGAATAAATTTTGGATTTATGAGGCCATGTGCTGGATGCAATGGATTGTGATATTTAGAAATGCATAACTCATGATATTGTCGTTTGATTTACGGGCTAGAATGACATGATATGCAAATGTGAACAATGAAATTAGCTTTTTGTTATTAAAATCTTATTTTTATTGTTTTCATAATAGGCAGTTGTGCATACATGGTTTTAGATGTCGATGTATATGGTTTTAGATGACTCACTACTCTATCTTCACTTTCATTATAGATTTGTCCAAAATTGGAAGCGTAAAGGCACCATTAGTCATGTAGTTACCATTTTTCTCGATAGGTTGGATATCATATGAGTTGAAGCATTTTAACAATTGAAATATTATGTGTATTAAACTTCTATAATAAAATAAAAATGAAGCATAAAGGCACCATTAGTCGTGTAATTACCATTTTTCTCGGTAGGTTGGATATCATATGAGTTGAAGCATTTTAATAATTGAAATACTATGTGTATTAAACTTCTGCAATAAAAAAAAATGATTTAACTTTGTGTTCTAATGTATGTTTATTAATCATGAATTTGGCCATTGGATGAGTGGGGCTTAACAATGGTCGGGGAAGCTTAGCTTGTCATAATGGGCTTGTTAGGTCATTATGTTGATTGAGGCCTCCCCTTGTAAAAAAGAAAATTATGAGCATTAGGATGAAAGAGGGGGTCTTTATAATTAATGTTATAAGTTTCAATATTTTTTTGAAAAAAAATTAAAATATTGATGCCCCATATAATAAATAATTTATATTTTAATTAATATTGTGTGTTTTAGAAGATAATAAAAAATATAAAATTACTAATACTTAATATATATTAACAAAATTATGTAAGATATTTAATAAGTAATGGGCTCTTATGATTTCAAATACTGCATCTTAACCACACATCGAACATGAAAACTTGAATATAAATCCCATAAGCAAATCCTAACCACTTTGTATTCTCCCGACAACCCAAGTGATACTCATGTATTCCATCATAGCTGTTCACAACCATCTCTTTCATAAAACTCTAAGGCTAGCTTTTAATGTTTGAAATACTTAATATTTGCAAGCGGTTAAATGCTTTGTTTGCTAGTATTTAATTGATGTATATATATATATATATATATAAAAAGAGGATGCATTGAGTTTTTTAAACTCACCCTTAATATGAATGGATAATCCAAATTTTTTTATTTTTTATTTTTGTAGGTCTCTGCAGCAACAGAAGACATGTTTTATTTAAAGCCTGATGCATAGACTCAATAGGTTAGTGAAAACGATTATTGTGATGGATATTTTTTATTATTGAAGTTCTTATTATACGATTTTGGTGATTTTAATTAGTAGATTCTTTCAAATGTTTATATTTTATGATGCTCTATTGATAAAATATTTTGATGAATGAAGTTTAGTGATCGGTTATTTAATTATTATTAATTATATTTGTAATAAACTTAATTTTTTATTTATTTAAAAAATAATACTTGTCTTCATAGATGATGGCCTGTAAATTAGATTAAAAAATGTCGTATTTTTAAATAAGTATTATTTATTTAAAAATAGATTTAATTTATTTGAGTTTATTATTTTCTTTTTCGTGGGTGTCTGAGATTTTTTGTTGAAAAAAAAACTATAATGAATTTGATTTAAATAGTTAATGTTTATTTTAAATAAAAAATAATTGCTTTATTGATGATTCATATTGTTTGAATGATATAGAATTTTTTTATTGACGTAAAAAAAAAACTTAACTTAAGACAAAAATTAAATAACACCCTATAAAGAAGCTAAAAAAATGATGATAATAATAATTATTATTGTTATAATGATTTACTTGTAAATGTTTTTAGTAAAGAATGATCAAGAACAAGACCATCTTAGCGGACACCACATCTCGAGGTTTATTCTCGTCTGTTGTTTACCTCGAGGTTTGGATTTTATTATTAATGGACTTTATAAATCTTGTCATTTGTTGAGATCGTGGCCACATTTTTTATGTATGTATTAACATTATATTTTTCTCGATAAAGAAAATACAATCTTTTCTTTTCTTTTTTTGTTTTTATTTATTTTTTAATCCAACTTATATTTATAACGGAATATTACTCTAAGTGACATACAAATATACACAATTCCTCCTGTGAGAGCATTTTTTATGTATATATTTTTAAGATTGACAAGGAAATAATAAGCTAAGGTTATTAACTCAAGGATCCATCATCTCCTTCACATCAAAGATTTGGAAAAATTATAAAAATTATCCTCCAAAAAAATTGCTGTGTAACCCTCTTGGTTATGTGAAATGATAAAAATAATCCTATAAATAATTATAGCCCTCTTAGTTTTTTAAAATGATAAAAAATAATCCTTGTAAAAATAAATAATTTTAACTCCTATCCAACTTTGATAATTAAACAACTTTATCATCACTGTTTTTAAAATAAAGCAAACTCAACACCTCAATAAGCTTTATTTTCGTTATCTGTCATTGTTTTTCAAACTTTTTTTTTTTTTTGTTCTTTTTCATTTCTAAAATAACCTTTTTTTATTTTTATAACGTTTCATTCTCATTCCCATTCAATGAGATTAAAATCAAAACGAAATAAGCTTGTTAACCTAAAAGATTAATTATTAAGGTTAAACCAATAATGTAACTTAAAAATATTATTTAATAATCCCTTAGTAGAGAAAATTATGAACGAAGAAACGCAAGGGTGATAAAAAAAAATTGTAAATTTTTTCAATTTTCTTTTTTAAATAAACACTCCGAAATAAAACTTCTTTAAAAATTATTATTATTATTACTTTTTAACCTAACTAATCACCTTTCAATTACACCCTTAAACACTAATAATAGACAAAGTTTTTTTTCATAGTTTAATTTGTGCACTTCTAATAATTAATGGCAGCACATTTCTTAAATAGAAGATATTTATCATTATTATGTTATTTACTTTTCAAATCAAATTCACAATTCTATTAAATTCAAATTTAAGGCCTCATCTCAAGTAAATACGAAATTCCAAAGGCTTTTGCATAAAAGAATAAAAAAAAATAAAATTATTTATATATATTTAAGTAAGAAAAACCAAAAATATCCAAAGGCTTTTGCATAAAACCCGCCTTCAGTCTTTACTCTTTGCAGTCTCTTCTACCCAACCAGGGAGCTTCTTACTACTCCATTAATGGCGGCCACGAACACATCGACCCTCTATGTTTCTCCCTCCCGTACCATATTATCTGTTCATTCTCCCCAAAGATTCCCATCTCATATACCCTTTAATCCGCGCTTTAATGGCTCCATGAACTTCCTTTCAATATCCTCCAAACGCATCAAGACGAAGACGAATTCGGCTTTCAATGTTACTTGTGCGATCAAGAAACTCTCAGAGGCCGACCTCGTCGCCGTTCCGTCAGATTTGAACGAACTGACCGGGAAATTGCCATCGGATTCCGGTGTCTACGCAGTTTACGATAGTAACAGCGACCTGCAATTCATCGGTATCTCGAGGAGCATCGCTGCCAGTGTCCTTTCACACACAAAATCGGTTCCCGAGCTTTGTTCTTCCGTCAAGGTAACTTTTTGTTTCCAAAATTTCTTGATTTCCAGGTTTTCTCCATTGTGTTATGTTCCCAATTTCCCAAAGTGACCAGATTAGATGTTTTGAGTCTATGTGAATTATTGAAATTGGTTTTCGTTGCTGAAAATCTGATGATGGAAGCAAAAATTAAGATAATTTTATGTGCTATTTTGCACTAATTCTTAATTTCAATGTTAATTAGTGTATTAATCTGATTAAAAGTTATCAAATTAATATTCATTCGTTTACTGGGTATCAATTATTTTAATATTGTTCTAAAAACTATATTAAACATAAATTATATATACGTTGATGAAAATTAAAATACGTAGCAAGCT
This sequence comes from Tinospora cordifolia, assembly GCA_030144865.1. NCBI lineage: Eukaryota > Viridiplantae > Streptophyta > Magnoliopsida > Ranunculales > Menispermaceae > Tinospora > Tinospora cordifolia. The sequence continues at coordinate 1,613 of JAJIYU010020255.1, read as the reverse complement.
ATTAAAATACTTCATAGCCGTATATTTTTTAATCTTCGGTTTGCGTGTCATTAAGCACTCTGTGTTGTCGCTGCTCGGTAGAACTAACATCGATGAATGATCAGTATATTTCTATCGTACATGCAACGAATGGTTCGCATTTCATCAAACAATTGGTATGTGCCATTTCTCAGGCTTTAATTTACTAATTTAAGATCAAATGAATAACGATCAAGCATTCATAGACATTTAATTAATACTAAAATACAAACTCAACTCAAAAATCACGCAATTGGTTATTCAATCATAATAAATGGAAATTCATGCAAAATTAACAAGCTTGATCTTGTTCTAGCATGTAAAAATTACTTCATATGTGGGCAGGCAATAAAACAAATAATTGATGACACTGAGATGTTGATTGTTCTAATTACAAATTTCAAAATTAAGTAAGATAGGTTTTGGACAAGCTCGCTAAATGATGCAGCCATGTTATAGCTGCTCAATTAAAATCTCTCATCTTTCAAAAATTTAGGATAGTAAACTCTCTTTAACACAAAATCTATAAATATGTCAGATATCGATGTATTAGAAACCTTTATAAGTCATAAACCAATATAAATATATAATTAAAATTACAAATAGTTACACAGTCCCTTCTCTATGTTTTCTGAACCCAATACCCAACATCAACTCAACAATCTTTAGTTTCATAAACACCAAACCAGCCCCTCTTTTTCTCTTAATTTCTATTGTTTCAAATTCAGCACTGCCACCGTCTCTTCTCTTTTCTTTATTATTATTATTTTTTAAGCTTTTCACAGGTACCCCTCATTTGCTTGCTTATTTATCAAAAATTACTATTTCAATCAATTTAAGAAAAGGTAGCAGTTATTTTTTTATATTTTTCCCAAAATCAAATACGCCCACCCATTCTTTGTTTCTCCTGTTTGAAGTTTGTATATTAATGTACAAAATTCTCACTTAAATTGCGTGATATTTAAGTTCAATAATGGATTAAAAAAAGACTAAAAATAAATGTGGTATAAATCATAAACACAACGTTCTTGTTTGTATCTATGTATTGCAGGTGGGTGTGGTGGACAAGCCCGATCGAACTGGTCTAACCGAAGCTTGGAAGTCATGGATGGAAGAGCACATAAAGGAAACTGGGAAAGTGCCCCCGGGGAATGAGTCTGGGAATGCCACATGGGTTAGGCGGCCAAAGAAGAAACCTGATCTTCGACTAACACCAGGTCGCCACGTCCAATTAACTGTTCCATTGGAGGAGCTAATTGATCGACTAGTGAAGGAGAACAAGGTAGTTGCTTTCATCAAGGGATCGAGAAGTGCTCCTTTGTGCGGATTCTCCCAAAGAGTCATTGGAATACTAGAGAATGAAGGAGTAGATTACGAAAGCATGGACGTGTTGGACGAGGAGCACAATGGCGGGCTGAGAGAGGCGTTGAAGAGGTACAGCAACTGGCCAACGTTCCCACAAATATTTGTGAATGGAGAGTTGGTAGGGGGATGTGATATCCTCACATCTATGCAGGAAAAGGGTGAACTCGCAGTACTGTTTCAAAAATAATTAGCATCTTGAATTTGCCTTCTGTTTGGCTGCTCATTCGCTC
>JAJIYU010020254.1:0-10485 GCA_030144865.1 Tinospora cordifolia | reverse complement strand
CTGCCGCAATAATACACCAAAAACCCTAATTTTGAGGGGTTAATCACGCAATTACCACAGTAATTAGAGTTATTACCATAGTAATACGTAAAAATTATATATATATATATAGACCAATAATGTTCGCACAAAAACCCTAATCTCATAGACACACATACTTGTGTTGTTACTCGTAGTTTCTCTCCAAAACCTTAGCCAACCATTCCACTCAAGTTTTTCTCACTTCCTTAGAGTTATAAAGGGTTTTGAACTCATTCAAACCCTTCTCCACTAGTTTTCAAGCTTAGATCCATGGAGAACAACACCAACAAGAAGGTAAATTAGTTAAAGCACCATTCCAAATCATTGTTCTCAGGTAAATCATGAAACCTCACTTGGAATCACGAGTTCTTATCATAGATCTACATTTCCTAAGCGTATGCACATTTTCTTTGAAACACAAATTGTTGAGGGTTGAAATCTCATTTTGGAAGGGAACTAAGGGGAAAAACGATACACATAAGGTATAACATTTTTCCTTTAAATATGATGTATACTTCAATGATAATATTAGTATATTGGAGTGTAAAACACATGAGGGAACCACGAACGGGATGGTGCACATGCGAGTATCACATTTCTGAAAAATCGCCTGACTACTGCGGTAAAGGACTACAGTAATATACTGTTCACATGAAACCCTCTCTAGTTACTGCGATAATGCGTCTTGCCGAGTTTGGCAACTACAGTAATGCATCCTAGACCTTGTCTTTCGAGTTTTTATGCACAGATCCCAGTGATTGTGGTAGTACCATTCTCTACCGTGTATACAGAAGAAGAATATGATCTTACACCTTGGATATTACTTAGATACACACCAATTACTACTTAGATTAAGGGGACATTGAAGCATGGTTTAAGAGTACTAAATTATGATATCAAACCATTATAGGTTGAGGATTCGAATCATTGGAAAAAGGATTAGAACAAGAGAAGTGTAACACCCTACCTCCCATTCTGGGGCCCATGTCATCCGACGATATATTTTTCTTTCTCAATATTTTTGGGCCGCCTAGGAGGGGGGCCCGTATTACGTTATCCTTATTCCATTTTCGCTCTCATATCCATGAGATATCCTATGCACATTAATCTATGTATAAATAATTCATAAAAATCTATGGCACCATGAAATAAGATGAATCCTTCATTATTTAATAAAGAAATTCAAAAGTAATAATCCAACTTTTGTTACAACGAAATGAAATAAACAAATAAGTTTGGGCTCACATGCCCTACAATGAATTTAAATAAAAACTCTTAAATATTACCCAATGAATCATGCAACCTTGATAATTAAATTCCTGAGATGTTAAAAATAAGGGGTGAGTTCAAAGCCCAATAAATCATCCCAAATATTTAAGTCATTATTTTGACAAAATAAAATATGCATAACAAGCACTTAAAAGGAATTAAATGATTCAAACAATTTATTGTTTTGATTGTCATTAAAGACCGAAAGAATACCCCCAGCATTTATAATCCCTAGAGAAAAAGCTACTGTACTGAACTCACACCCACAGAGTTGAAGTAGGATCAACTTCGAACCCTCCATTTCTCACAACCCTTGATTGGAATACTCACAAGGAACATCTGCCCCCATACCGGTACGTGGTTAAGATCTTTATTTAATCTTATATTAAATGTAAGAGAATAACAAATAATTATTTAAACATGATTTAAATATTCTAACAGTATAACATTACACTACAGATCAACGTTTAAAATAAAATTGAAAGATGACTTTTGATTTTTGATGTAGAAAATCGTACAAAAAGCAACTACAGAGCATATTCTCTCGGTCAGAAAGAATCTAATAATTTAATTGCATATATTAAAAAAACATGTAAAAGAAAGATAAACCACGCAAGCAAGCATTATTTGAATCAAAATAATAAATTAAAAGGTGAAAATCATTTCACCTCTAGATTGCTTTCTGAATTCCTTTAAAATATTTTCGCCAAGATCCATGTAGCACTTCATTACTATTACCTCGCATGTTGTTTAAAATAACTTAAAAAAGAAAAGGGACCAAAGGTGTCAAGAAGGAGGCAGTGAGAAAGTAAGAAGAAACTACTTTTAGTTCTTGCTGGGATGAAAAATAATGAGAAATGGAGGGGGTTTATACAGAGTCTTCAGGGGTCAATTCTGTCATTTTTTAGCCTTCTTAATTTGAAAAACTTCCATTTTTACTCGAAGGAGGTGGCTAAAGGTTAGGGTTTTGGACAATTTTTCCTATTTTTTTTTTCATTTTTCTCAGTTTTTTTGTTTTAATTTTTGTTATTCTTATACCTGTGTGCGCGTGGCCCGCATGTAATTTCGCACATGGCCCAACGTGACTATACACTAGTATATGTGTTTTGCTTATATATATATATATATACACACACACTAGGGTATATGTGTTTTTTTTCTACATATATAAATGTCTTTGACTATCAATATATTTTTGTGCCTAATAATTTAAATAAGTTTACATATATATATATATATATATATATACACACACACACACACATATTATTAAACACTTATATTTAATACATACACATATTTATAAATACACCACATGTATATATACTTATATTCATTATTGTATGTTTTAATGTTGCACTAAAATGCATTTCATTTTTTTTCTTACTTTATTTTATACCTTAGAATATATATAATTTATGTAAAGCAACATTAATAAATCTTCAATGTTGGATTATTTTATTTCCTCAAATTTCATACAAAATTGTAAAGTATTACATTCTACCCCCTTAAAAGAATTTTGTCCTCGGAATTTGCATTAATGTACGTAAGTGTTGTTTGGTCAAGCATTTCTAGTGAAGAAGTTTGCGTATTTATGTTGTATTTCACTTTCTAACTCTCAAGTGGCCTCTTCTACTCCATGATGTTTTCAAAGAACTTTGACAAAGAGAAGATCTTTTGTTCTCAGACTCTGTACCTTGCGATCGAGAATCCTAACCACAGCTTCATCATACCTGGCATCATTTTGGATATCCACCTCTTCCCAACGAATTTTATGGGAGGGATCTAGTTCATACTTCATTTATTTTTTGACAAGTGAAATGCGTTGTGTATTGAGGACATTCAATTTGGAAGGTCTAACTCATAGGCGCATTCGCCAATCTTCTTGAGTATTTCAAAGGGTCTAATGAATCTAGGTGCTAGTTTTCCTTTGATTCCAAATCATTTAATTCCCTTTTGAAGACTAATCCTCAGAAACATTTCATCACCTAAGTGGAATTTAGAGGTCTTCTTCTCCTATCAATGTAACTTTTTTGTCTACTTTGTGAAGTGGTCAGTCTCTTCTGAATTTGTTTCACCAGATTGTTCATCTCCTATACGAGATCTGGCACAGTAAGAACGTGATCCTCAAGTTTAGCCCAACAGGTTGGTGATCTACAGGGCCTCCCAATAGAGGGCTTCATACGAAGCCAACCTTATACTTGCTTGATAACTATTGTTATAAGCAAACTCCGCCAAGTGTAAGTACTTACTCCAGTTCCCTTTGAAGTCAAGGATGTAAGACCTCAGCATGTCTTCCAACGTTTGGATGTCTCTCTCAAACTGGCCATCCATTTGAGGGTGAAAAGTCATATTCATGGTGAGTGTAATGCCTAGTTCCTTCTGTAGGCTCTTCCAAAATTGTGAGGTGAAACGAGAGTCTTGGTCTGACACTATTGTCTTAGGTACCCCATGAAGGCCCACTATCTCTCTCACATAGAGTTCACGTAATTTAATGACTTGTTTAGTGGATCTAATAGGCAAGAAATATGTCACTTAAGTGAGACGATCCACAATCACCCAAGCAGTATTTTTTCCTTTTTCATTTCTTGGTAACCCGCTAACAAAATCTATAACGATGTTATCACATTTCCATTCTGGGACCAAAAGTGGTTGTAACAATCCAGAGGGCTTTCGATGTTCTGCCTTTACTTGCTGACAGGTTAGGCACTTAAAGATATACTTGGCTACATCTTTCTTCATACCTCTCCACCAATAGGTTTTTCTAAGATTTTGATACATCTTATCTCCTACTGGATGCATCATGTACTTTGTTTGATGGGTTTCGTTTAGAATTGTTTGCCTACTCGGTCCACTTTGCGGTACGCAAATTCTTTCTCCTAGTCTTTAGGTACCTTCGACATCCATCCTAAAGTTGGTATGCTTACCTCATTGAATTCCTTCAAACAACCTTGTGAGTCATTTGTCTTGCCTTTGATCTTCCCTGATTTGATGCAGAAAACCTGGTTAACAAGTTATATTGTATAGATAGGTTTGTTCTTCATTTAATGTCATGCCCATCTTGAAGTCTTCGATCAGTTGGCACATCTGACCTCCTCTTGTTTGCTGAATTTCCTACTGAGGGCATCTGCCACTAAGTTGGCTTTTTTTGGATGGTAATGGAGTTGGAAATCATAGTCTTTAAGGAATTTCATCCACCTACCCCGCCTGAGGTTCAATTCCTTCTAGGTATAGTTGTATTTCAGACTTTTGTGATCTGAAAACAGGTCGAACCTCTCACCATACAGGTAATACCTCCATATCTTCAAGGCAAACACTATAGCCGCTAGTTCTAAGCCATGTGTTGGGTAGTTTCGTTCATAGATCCTTAGTTGTCACAAGGCATAGGCAACAACTTTTCTTTCTTGCATCAAGATTGCACCCAATCCATTCTGTGAAGCATCTTGTCAAAACATACCTAATGTCATGAGTTAGAATGATTAAGATAGGGGTCGAAGTCAATATCCGCTTTAGCTCTTAGAATGATTGCTCACACTTCTCATCCCAATTGAACGTAACTTCTTTTCTAGTCAGTCTGGTCATAGGTTCTGCTAATTTGGAAACGTCTTGTATGAATCTTTTATAGTATCCGACTAGGCCCAAGAAGCTTCAGATCTCGGTGATCATCTTAGGTTGTTTCCAATAAATGACAGCTTTCACCTTTTCAGGATCTGCAGAGATACCTTCCGCTGATACTTCATAACCAATAAATTTGACCATCTTCATCCAGAATTCACACTTGTTGTACTTAGCATACAGTTGGTATCTTCTGAGTGTTTCTAACACGATCCTCAGGTGTTCTAGGTGTTCCTCTCTGAACTTCGAGTATATTAGGATGTCATCAACAAATACCACGACAAATTGGTCAAGGTATTGCCTAAATACTCAGTTCATCAAGTCCACAAATGTTGTTGGGGCGATGGTTAAACCAAAGGGCATTATCATAAACTCAAAATGTTCATATCGGGTTCTAAAGGTAGTCTTGTGAATGTCTGATTCACGGATCCTCAAGTGAATCACCCTGACCTAAGATCAATTTTGGAGAAATGTTGTGGTTCTTCTTAATTGATCAAATAAGTCGTCTATCCTTGGTAAAGGGTACTTGTTCTTTATCGTCGCTTAATTCAATTTTTAATAGTCAATGCAGATTTCATAGATTCGTCCTTCTTTTTTACGAATAGCACTGAAGCTCCCCAAGGTGATTCACTTGGTCTGATGAATCCTTTCTCCTAGAACTTGTCTAGTTGAGCCTTCAACTCGATTAATTCTACTAGTGCCATATGGTATGGAAGTATAGCTATGGGGTTGGTTCCAGGTTGGAGTTCAATCTTGAACTCAACGCCTCTAGTTGGTGGTAGTCCAGGTAAGTTATCAGGGAATACATCTTTGTAGTCTTGGACTACTTCTAGGCTTTTGATCTTTTTTTGTCCTTCAAAGTCCTCCTCTAAGAGTTTCTCGAGGCCATCCTTCTGCCTTAAGCAGTTCAACATGGCCATCATTGGGCTCCTAGGCAACCTATGAATGTCACCATTAATTTTAAAGGTTTCCTATGATAGGGCAATGTTATCATCACTCTTCTCTTGGGACAATTGATTTGCGCCTAATACTAGTCCGACTAGTTCATACCCAATATCACATCATACCCGTAGAATGGAAGTACTTGGAGATTGGCCAAAATTAGCTTATCCCCAAATCAGAGATGACATGTACATATTCTTTGTGTAATAATAGTAGTTCCTATGGGTGTAGATACATTTAAGGTTATAGGCGAGGTTTTTTGTTATTAGTTGTAATTTATTAACCAATTCTTATGAAATAAAAGATTTTGTAATACCTAAATCAATCAAAAATTTCACAACATTAAATAATAGGAATGTACCTTCCACCGTGGGGATTTGTTCCTCAACAATTGCAAATACTCTAGTCTGGTTCTACCCATGGCCTTGGTTTTGTTTTTGCCTCTAGTTGTTGTTTGGTCGCAGTTGTTGTTGTTGAAGACGTCATTTTGTCGTCCTTTTTGATGTTGTTGTTATTGTTGTGAGGCCTAGACTTTAGCCGAACAGAACCTTACTAGATGTCCTGGTTGGTTGCAATAATAGCATAGGCCTTATTGTCTTGCTTGCTCCTTTTGTTCTTCTTTGTTTGGCCTTGCTTGCTTAGGGCCTGGGGTGACCTGTTTCTACCATTTTGTTGGTTGAAATTTTATTTCTTGTGAGGCTCCTAATGGTCTTTTCCATCTCCTGGCCTCTTGTTCTTGTTCCTTAACCTCTATTCAAAGTTTAGTTCCTGTTCTAAGGTCAATGCCCTATCTATGACTTCTCTATATGTCTTTAGACATGCTATCTTTATTAATTTCTAGATCTCAATCTTGAGATCCTAAGTGAAACGATTGACCTTCTTCTTCTCTTCACTAATTAGTTCAGGTGAGAACTTGGCCTATTCAATAAATTTGGCCTCATACTTGGCCACCATCATATCTCTCTATTTTAACTGAGTGAAGTCCTTTTGCATCTTTGTCAGTGTTGCATCGAGGAAGAACTTCTCATAAAATATCTCCCTGAACTCTTTCCAGTTCATCCCGCTAACATTGATGTTCGGGTCTGCCTTTACCATCTGCCACTAGCTTCTAGCTGGTCCCTTGAATTAATGGGTAGCCATTACCACCCTACTAGGACTCATTACACTCAATACATCCAGGTGTTCTTCTAACTCCGGGTAACAATGGTTAGCTACCAAGCTATCAGCAGTACCATCAAATTGTGATGGTTGAAGTTCCTTCAATTCTGGCAGCATCTTTTTATGCTCACTATCTTCCAGATTCTCATGTACTTCCTAATGAGCTGGAACCTCGGGCATTGGTACTGGCATTAGCTACTGCACCAGGATAGGTTCCTAGACTTGTAGTTGTGGTGCCACCTGAGGCATTATCTAAGGTAGGGCCCTCACGATTTGTTCCATAACCCTCCTTGTAACCTCTAATATCATATTTTCCATCCGGTTCATAGCTACATTATTCGGTACCTCTTGCCCCTAAGAATCAGTCTCGTTAGATGTTGTAGCTCTGGTAGCATATCTTCTGGGTCTAGCCATTTATCTACAAATCAGGTTGTTTTAGTACTGGTTCCCACGATTTTGTCTTATCGTACTATCATGACTCTAGATTCAGGTTCTTAGGTTCTCGATTTGTCCATTGGCCTAATAGTTTATTCTTCAAAGTTCTTTTTGTTCTTAGGTATAGGATTTGGTCTCATACATGCATATTCAAACAATAAGATCATCATACATTCAATCATTTAATAATGCAAGTTCATGCTTAGCATAGCAAAATTCTAGGCTTCCGCTTACGCCTCCAGGTTCAAGTGTCTCATAACACCCTTGACCATCGACATAGACTTCCACTCAAAAGTTTCACTACACCTAATCAATTTAACAAATGTCTCGATTTCTAAGGCTTTTCAAGCCCCACTATACTTGACTATCCCATACCAGCCAAACATAGGGAAACACGTTCGTCCAAAGCCACCGATCATTCACCAAACATGGTCTGTCATTCTCTAAGTCTAGGATTCTTCCATACCCCCAAATTTCTATGCGTCTCATACCACATAGAAACTAGAGATATGAGATCTTCCTAATCTATTACCCTAACCATACAAGTGTTTTGTTTTCATACATTTTTAGTCTCTAGCCTACATCCTAATATTTTATTTATGACTCACTGTGCCACCCAAGTTTTCGCCTAAGGTTTCTTTCCTAGGCCTAGTGTTCAGGTCTTGGTTAAGAAGTTCTTTTGTTGAATTGTCAACCTTCATTTACTCGTAATACCACCTTTGGCATCTCTTTTAAATTATAGTAAGTTTTTCGCCCTTAATTACTACCTCGTAGTTTTCTTTCATAGAAATAAGTGTGTTCTTCTACTCCAACTACTCATATGAGCTAGTAGGACAACCTCCAGATCTGATGACGAGACCGAAGTCTACTTAGCAACCATACTTTCTAGAACATGATAACCTGTCTCCATTTCAATGTTTAGCTTTACTCGAGACAAGGCTTACCCTCTATCATCTCAACTCGTAATCTTTGTATCCAAACAAAGCAATTGAAAACATATTTTTTTGGAATAATTTTTTTTCAAAACAATTTTAATTTCCAAAATAGGAGGTAGGGGTTTCTAAATTAATTCAAATTAAAGGTCTTACCTGACTAGTCAATTCTTTCTAATCATTGCCCAAAGCATCTACAACCTAGACTCTGATACCACCTTTGTAACACTCCACCTCCCATGCCTTGGCCCACGTCATTCGACGGTATATTTTTCTTCCTCAATATTTTTGGGTCGTTCCGGAGGTGAGCCCATGTTACGTTATCCTTATTCCATTTTTTCTCTCATATGCATGAGATATCCTATGCACATTAATTTATGTACAAATAATTCATAAAAATCTATGATACCATGAAATAAGATGAATCCTTTATTATTTAATAGAAAAATTCAAAAGTGATAATCCAAATTTCGTTACATAAAAATGAAATAAATAAATAAATTTGGGCCCACATGCCTTACAATAAATTTAAATAAAAATTCCTACATATTAAATGACTCTTATGAAACCTTGATAATTAAATTCTTGAAAGGTTAAAAATAAGGGGTGAGCTATAAAGCCCAATGAATCATCCCAAATATCTAATTCATTATTTTGACAAAATAAAACATGCATAATAAGTACTTACAAGGAATTAAATGATTTAAACAATTTATTATTTTGGTTTTCATTAAAGACCGAAAGGATGCCCCCTAGCAATTTCCCATCCGTAGGAAAAGAGCTACTATACTGAAATCAGACCCACAGAGTTTAGGTAGGATCAACTTTGAACTCTCTATTCCTTACAACCCTTCATTGGAATACTCGCGAGGAACATCTACCCCTGTGTCGGTATGTGCTTAAGATCTATATTTAATCTTATATTAAATCTAAGAGCATAACAAATATTTATTTAAACATTCCAACAGTATAACATTACACTACAAATCAACATTTAAAATAAAACTGGAAGCATGACTTTAGATTTCTGATGTAGAAGATTGTACAAGGCACAACTTCAGAGCAGACTCTCTAAATCATGAACAATATAATAATTTAATTGCATATATTAAAAAAAGCATGTAAAAGAAAACTAAACTAACCACACAAGCAAACATTATTTAAATCAAAATAATAAATTAAAATGTGAAAATCATTTCACCTAGAGATCGCTACCTAAATTCCTTTAAGATCTTTTTACCAAGATCCGTGTAGCACTTCGTTGCTACTACCTCACAGGTTGTTTTGAACAGCTTAAAAAAGAAAAGGGACCAAAGATGCTAAGAAGGAGGCAGAGAGAAAGGAAGAAGAAACTCTTTTCGATTCTTGCTAGGATGAAAAATAATGAGGAAGGGAGGGAGTTTATATAGAGTCTCCAGGGGTCAATTCTATCATTTTTCAGCCTTGTTAATTTGGAAAACTTTTATTTTTACTCAAAGGGTGCAGCTAAAGGGTTAGGGTTTGAAATTTAGGGTTTTGGATGATTTTTTCCGATTTTTTTCATATTTTCCACCCCTTTTTCCATTTTCGTTGTTTTTTCTCAGCTTTTTATTTTAAAATTTTTTTGATTCACGCACTTGTGCGCATGGCTCGGGCGCAATTTCACGTGCAACTCTGTGCAAGCACATGGGCCTTGAGCCCATGCACCAAATTTTTTTTTAACTTATATATATATATATGTACTAATGTATATGTTTTTTTTTTCTACATCTATAAATGCCCATGACCATCAATACCATCAATATATTATTGTACCTAATCATTTAAATAGTTTATATATATATATACTAATGTATATGTTTTTTTTTCTACATCTATAAATGCCCATGACCATCAATACCATCAATATATTATTGTACATAATAATTTAAATAGTTTACATATATATATATATATTCACAAATATATATATTTACATATTATTAAACACTTATATTTAGTATACATATATTTATAAATACACCTGTAACACCCCAACCCCCATGTTTCTTTGATTTGAGTGTTGGACCTAACCACCGTTCTTTTTGACAGTGGACTTAACCAATATGTGGGTTGGGTCCATGCTACTTTACAA
>JAJIYU010020253.1:0-10490 GCA_030144865.1 Tinospora cordifolia | reverse complement strand
CTTTGGGATGAATGAAATGGGTGGAGTAGGGGGGTTTATATAGGGCCCTCCTCCAAATAGTGTCTCTATCTTTCCAATGTGAGATTATTCCTTCCCACACATGCCCACTTTTGCATCTCAATAAATGGTTCCAATGTGGGATTATTCCTTCCCACACATGCTCACTTTAACATCAAATATGACATTTCATTCATGAATGCTTTTCCTTTACCCATTTATTCTCTATGTATAGTACCATTATATTAAACGAAACATTATTTTTTATTAATTAATATTTTATACACATACTTTTTTTATATTAATATCATATTAAAAATATTATTTTCTTATTCAATTAGAGTAGTACATAATTACCCAACAAATCGATATGTCTAATATTAACCATCATATGTTCATATATACTTCTATGCTAACTAATTAATTGCATACCAATGATAAATATACATATATGTATTTATATATAAATATATACGTATTTGTGTTTTAAATTCAACTTTCGGTTATTACGTCACTAAAATTTTATGTATTACAAATATTATGTCACAAAAAAATTTCAGGTATTACAGTACCCCTCCTATCTGCTCGGCCTCTTCTGTGAAGGTCCCGCAGCCTTCTCTGACCTAGTCCTTTTCTTGACCTTCAATGCTTGCTCAAACTCCAGGTCTCTCTCCAAGATTTGCGCCCTTTCCACAGTATCCATAAAGGTCATCAACTTAAGCGGTGCAAAGATCTTTCTTATCTCCACTTTCAAACCCTCAATAAAACAATCCGTCTTGGACTGCTCATCCATGACCAAAGCAGGAGCATATCTGGCCAACTTTGTAAATTTCTGCTCGTACTCTGTGATCGTCATAGTCCTCTACTTTAGGTTGACAAACTCTAACTGTAGTTGTCTCTTTCTTATAGTAGAGAAAAACTTACTGTAAAACCTTATCTTGAATTCCTCCCAAGTCATGACTATCTGATCAATGGTGGGGTCGTTCACAATCATCTCCCACCAATGGTAGGTGGGTTCTACCAACTAATGCAGTGCCAGTGTTACTCTCCTGGGCCCATATGCTCCCATAGCATCCAAGTACTTATTCATCTCTATGAACCACCTTTTGGCTACCGTATAATCACCAGTCCCCTCAAAAGTACTGGGATGTAGCTTTTGGAACTCCACCAATAGGTCCTTCTACTCCTTATCAAACCCAACAGGTCTATTTTGTGGTACTGCCTCCGTGGAAGTAGACCCCTGATGGACCTAAGGCTGAGCCTATGCCGGTGGCTCTGTCGATAACTACGGTTGCACCTGTGGCTGTATTGGTATTAATGGCTGTGGTGATGTTGATGGCTGTTGGGTCCTCATAGCCTGCTCCACTGCCCTCTGCATCATCTCGGTGATGGCCTCTGGTGTCAGTGTAACCACTATCGGTGCCAGTGTCACAGGAGTGCCCTCATCACTATGCCTCGTCTCGACTCCATCCCTGCCTCTGGCTGCACCTTTCTTGGGTCTACCTTGACCTCTTAGCATTATCTACAAGTCAAAGATTTATTTTAATATGCAATAATTTAATTTATTCAAGCAAAAAATTTTCAGTATCCATCAATACTCTTCACGTCATCATGCTATTGTGACTCTAAATTCAAGTCTCTAAGTTTTCGATTTGTTTCAGTAGCCTAGGGGTTTATGCTTCTAAGTCAACAACAATACATTTGTTTCTGGGTACAGGAATTTGTGTATCAATACTCAAAATAATCATACCACATATTGTTGCAACCCACCTCGTAAAGGTGACATTACAACCGGCACATAATACCATATATGCTACACTTACGTATACAATACTGTATCAGCCTTTCTAACCTCATTATTCCACAATCTCCTTAAAAAAATCGACATAGTTTCCCCTAAAATTTGGACTTATCCCAAATGGAATTTTCACCTGATAAACAACATTATGATCCACAAATATACACAGTATATTTCATACATCATTCACAAATCAAAACTATTTTCCACTCTCATCTTAATGAAAGTAAAACTGATGTCCCTCTAGTTGATATTACATAACAATGATAATTATAATTATACAAAAGTACAACTCATAAAACAAATAAGCCCACGCACATAGTAAAACTGGAAGAGCTGTCTACTCTTTTGGCGCTGGCCTTTTTCATTTTCTATCGGTTCCTGAAATGTTAAAAATTAAGTGAGCTACAATATGCCTAGTGAATATTCTTTGTCTAAGGCATTTAAATGCATTTAAATAAATATGCAAATTCTCAAATCAAATAAAACATTCAAATTCAGCATACTCATTTACGCAATATATAAATGCATTTAACATAGTGCTTATATAAAATATTTTTACGGCAGAAAATAACTTAAATAGGCTTTTAAATCATATTTTCCATAATTTTTGATATTTTTTTTCTAAAATACCCCATTGCTCAATCATTCACCAAAATTCCATTTAATATCCAAAATTCATGATTTTGGTGTCGATAGGTACGTATTTTCGTTCTCTACATTTCTATAGCTTCAAATCAAGTTTTCATTGGGGTTTAACACTATCAAAAGCCTATCAAGAGGTTACAAAACTTTTGGTATTTATTTTGACATGTACAGGATAAACGAACAAAATATTACCACATATCTGGGATCTACTTATCACTAGGAGTGTAATGGTATAATTTTTATCGAGTTTCATTTTCTGTATTGAAACACCCAATTTTTGGGTACTGCTATAAAACACTACCTACAACTAAAATTATACCCCTAGGATTGTAATACGTGGCTTAATTAACACTTTTGTAACTAGAATTTGAAGAAATGGCTTACCTATACGATGAATTTGGCGAAAAACCCCAGATTTCCTTCTTTCGTTCCCTCTGTCTGTGAGTTAACTATTGTTGTTAGTTGTTCTTGTACGGTAATGAAAGAAAAATGAATGAAAGAAAATGAGCTACAGATTTGCCAACTGCCCATTCAAGTTGTATTCACAACCTATGCATGTGTTACTTCATTTTTCTTTCATTTGCTCACTATCTCTTTTATAAACACACCGTCCACCGTCTTCATTCATTTTCTTTCTTTTTTTTTATCCACATACCAACAGCTACCATACAATATTAATCTCATGCAATAATGCATCCCACACCACAGTTATTCATCTCATGAAATTGCTCCATGCATTATATAAGCAACCACCGAATACATGTACATATTGCTCATTGCACTTACATTGCTCAAGGTCCAAACCTTACCACTTTATTATTTATTAAATTTAATTTTTTTTTCCAACATTTGTTTTTTAAATAAATAATTTAACTTAATTTATACACATAATGCGTATTTTAATACAATTGCATAATTGACATGTACATATACACGTAATTTATACAAATATGTATATTTATACACATTTACTTTTATTTAAAATAATTTACATGTTCAATTAAAAAACGGAGTGTTACACACCATACGCGATCGTCTCATACTAGTAGAATACAGTGCGTACAAGTTCTGCCCAAGAATCGATCACTCACCATACATGGTCCGTCAATCTCCGAGTCTAGGATTCCTCCATACCCCAAAACACCTATGCGTCCCATACCACATAGAGATCAAGGATACAAGATCATCCCGATCTCGTGTCCTGACCAATCAAGTATTCATTTCACACATTTTCAGTCTCTAGCTTATGTCCTAAAAGCTTTTATTTACTTTTATGATCCACTGTGCCTCCTTGGCAACACCCAATCTCTAACTAGGCCTGTGGTCTCAATACTTGGCTAGCTGATTCGTCTATTGAATCGTCAAGTTCAAACTCTATCTCACCTTTATGTGATGCCATCGTTCCTGAGTTTTGGACCTTTCCTGAATAGAGCTCAACCTATAAGGTCACTACCGAAGTAGAGTTTAACCTACAGGGCCACTATAGTACTTTCGTCCTATCGCGATTAGCAACTCAAACACGTTGACATCATCTAAATCTTTGCTAGACTTCTATCTGCCTAGTAAATGGATTCTACTCATTTTATCCACCTTTCGAAAGTCAAATCCAGTAGAAATTCTTTTCCAGTTAAAATCAAATTCGGTGAAATTTTTATTTCTGTGAAAAGTTCTCTTTCTGATAGAATCAAATTCATTCTACGTAAGTTTCAATCCAGTATCTCTAATAACTGCGCTCTGATACCAACTTTGTAACACCCCAGCCCCCGGTTCGTTCCTTGTGGGTTACCTCGAGCGGCGCATGATTGAGAAGGCGCTCCCACTCGACTGAGAAGTCGTTGCCGCGTCATCCGCCGAGAGCTAGAGCGCTACTCCATCTATTCTCATATTCTATTTCTTTCTTTCTGGTAATAATAAGATCATTTTAAAATCGACATACATTTGTTTTGAAATAACTTCTAAGTAAATAAAATGGATAATTGCAATTTCAAATGAAATGAAAGCATTGAGTTCAAAGTCTTAAAAATCTTCAAAATAACCCCAAACATTTAGTCACATGTAAAATGTTTAGAACAGAAGGAAAGAAAAGGGGCACATGCCCAGTTCCATCAAATACAAGAATAAAATGCGCAGCAAACACTAATAACCTCCTCAGCGAAGTTTCACATAACTGAGTCCTCTACGATGTTTATCGACTTGTGTTGTCTCAAGAATCACCTGAAAAAGAAAGGGGATGAGCTCGAGAGCCTAGTAGATCATACCGCTCATCACTAGCATTATTCAGACCAAAATATCAAACATGCAAACACTTTCATTACATTAGGGTGTTTCAAACACTTTATTGTTTTTCGTTGTAGTTAAGACCGAAAGGTTTGTGGCCTTGGTATTCCCTTTGTGGTCCGAAAGCGAATTTGGTGGTACCGCCCGAGGGTCGGTTACCTTTCGAGAACCTGGCGAGGGTCTGAGGTCTGAAGTGACACCCAGCCCGCCGCCAGTCTAGTTGAGGACACCCACAATGACACCCTAAGGCCGGTCACCGCGCCGGTACGTGGTTCTTTTTGTCTTAATTTAATCCTCTTTAGTTTCACAAACAAGGTTTTCAATCCATAACAGCATAACATGCACTAACCTATGCAATTAAAATCATATAAATCATTCAAGCAATCTATATCTCTAGAAAGCACCTAACCGGACGTTATGATATCATGACAATCATTCCAATCAATAATCACTCAATAATAAATCCTAGCATGCTCCTAAATGCACAATTAAAATAAACAATCATCATGTTTAAGATTAAAAAATCAAATAATAATAGAGGGTGTAGTAATCACACCCACATTAGTTTTTGGAGTCACTTGCACCTCCGCATCGCCTCAATAATTTTAATGTGAAATAAAAATCAAGATAATTAATTAATTAATTTTCGAGTTCCTCCTATTCACCCAAAATTTTTTATTTTTACTTCACTTTAGATGAAATAGATTTTCAACATCTAAAAATCCCTTAAAGTTTCCTTCAACCCTCAAGTAAATATTTTCTACTTTCATAGCACACTGCTAATTTCTTATATTTACATTCATATTGAAAGTAACTCTATTACGAATAAAATAAGACTTCTCAATCTAAAATCTATGCTAATCTCTAGAAATATTATTTGCCACCTGAAATTATATTCAAGCTTCAATTTCCATCCTTCGTATTCATATTCAGAAATTAATTTATTTTAACTATATCCAACTCAAGAACATAAGATTAATCAATAATTTTTTTTCTAAAAAATGTCAGAATTCCATAATTTTCCAAAATGACTCAACCCATATCTTGATCCTCCATGACTCAAAAATTATATATTTTTTTTTCATTCTCCACATCAAATTTTTTTTTCTACTAGAGGCTTAAATTTCCTAACTTCATTTCGCACATCTAAAATCATAGAAAATACGAAATAAATAAATTTCCTGCCATAAAAAATTTAGGACTCTCAAACATGCATTTTATACCTCTTCACTATGATTGATCCTTTTCGTTCCCTTTCGAAACTATGATTCAGTGCCCAAAATCGGTCTTGCAAGAGATGGACTGCTGCAAACGGCGGACAGCAAACAACAGGAAGATGCCCAACTGAAGACGCACTAGTAGTTGCACCACAAAATCACGCATAGCTGAAGATACACCAACACGGACTACAACAGAAGACACCACGGCCAAACAGTAGCTCACCACGGCGAACAACAACTCAGATCTGGTGTGATTGAGCTTGTAGCAGTGGGTTTTTGGTGATGAAAAGAGCAGATCCGGCAGCTTTGAGGATGTATTGATGGTCGTTTTTCTGTAAATCAAGCAAGATCTAGAACGTGATGGCCGATTTTGTGTAGATCCAAGCTAGATCGTGGTGGTTTGGTGTGAGGGATAAAGGTAGAGCGTGATTCACAGTAGCAGTAGCCACGAACTAGATCGTGATTCAAAGAACCAAACACGAACCAGCTCATGATTGAGATTGTGGGTTCAGCGTGCTTCAAACCAGATCTGGCGTTGTTTGGAAAATGGAGTGGCAGCTGGTTGTGCTTCTCCTTCGTTCTTCCTCAATGTGCAACGCCAAACATAGCTGCAACTCTTCTTTTTCTGCTTTCCTTCGTTCAACAGCAACCAAAATCTTCAGATCTGAAAAATACACCTTCAGATCTGAAATTCATTCCATTCACGGTTGAATCAACAACACAAAGATTTCCAGATCGCACTAGAACAATTTCTGGTTCTAGATCTCCAATCGAAAAAGAAAACGTGAATGAAAATCTAGATTTTTTTTTTTGCTCTAAAACTTGAATAAAGAAAAGAAAAGAAAAACAATGGGCTCTCTCTCTTTTTTTTTGTACACTTTGTATGTGTGAGACCAAGGCATGAAGCAATCCCTATATATAAGAGCTTACTTAGATGACAATTTTTTTTTCTTTTTTTTTATCAAAAAGATTTTTTGATTCATTCTATTAACCATATGATATTCAATATATATGTTTTTATATATCAATAAAATGTATATATATATATTCACCAAAAAAAAATATGTATATATTTTGTTTATTTATTTTTTCCATTGCGACGTGCTCGCGTTACAAAAATTTGGGCTATTATAATCATTTAATAAAATAAATCCATATCTTTCATAAAAAAAAAAAAAATCATGTCATAAGGTACAAATCCCTCAATTTATACATTTAATTTAAAATTGAAAACCTAATGAAAACATTAGGGCTAACATGCCCAATTTAAACATTTCATAAATACTAAGATTTAACTTAACCATGTAACTTCAAAACGAAAATTTCCTGAATAAATAAAAAAAAAGGGTGGGCTTAAGAGCTGAATAGATCATTCCAAATATTTAATTCATTACTTTGAAACAAATAATACATACATGACAAACACTTTAAGCGGTTATTTGGTACCTAAGATTAGGATAGTATAAGATTAATTTTAGTCCTAATCTTATGTTTGGGTATAACATAGGATAGGATAAAAATTATCCGGGCCGAGTAAGTAATCCTATTATGGTGGGATTACTCAATCTCATAAAAAAATCACTTTTATTTATTTTTTTTAAATTCTTTTAATTTCTTATATGCAATCCTATCTCATATCATCTTATCCCATGAAAATAATCTTATCCTACCTTGTGTACGAAACTGACCTTAAAAGCTTAAGTGATTCAAACAATTGTTGGTTTACAGTTGACGTTAAGACCGAAAGAAAATACGCCTCAATGTTTCATGTTTAGGGGATGAGGTCAAATTTGGACCTTTGAACCTATTATTAATGAAGTGGAGTTAAATTCGAACTCTCAGTTCAAATCTCAAAAACACTAGTTTGGAACACTCACAACAAAAACTTATCATCGTGCTGGTACGTGGTGATAATCTTCGTCAAACTTTCCTTATTATCAAATCACATTAATAACAAGGTAAATTCAAGAGTAAGCATGTAAGCATGGCATTAAGCATGCTATGATCATACCATCACATAGATTACTCATGTTTACATATAGTGAGGCATGCATTTTTCATGGTATATTTCTAAACTAAGCATGCATATAACATTCAATCAAACCTATGGATTCATAGCATATTTCTAGACTAAGCAAAAATTCATGCATATAATACTTGAATCAAAATAATAAGGTAAAATCTAGAAATTGCTTTCACCTTGTACGCTTAATCCTTTGATTCCAAACTCCTTGAAACCTCTGTTGAACCTTCAAATCTCCTTGGTTGTTCAACACACCTTCTATCACAGAATTTGTGCAAAACTCTGTTTCTCTACCTTCTTACTACTCTCATTGTTGTCTAGAACAACCAAAAAATGAAAAGGATGCTAAGAGGGAGGTAAGGAAAGCAAGAAGAGAATTGTCTTATTCTTGTTGGGATGAAGAGAATGGTGTTCATGCTTGGGTTTATATAGAGTTCTAATAGACAAGTTTTAGAAGCTTTTGGGTTGATTTCATTTTAAAAACCTTTCTAATTCTCTATTTTACTTATTTCCTATGCACATATATTAATAAGTAATTGTTTTAGAAGTTGCTAATACATTCTCTTGGGTTGATTCATTTTATAAACATTTCTAATTCTCTATTTTAATTGTTTCTCACGCACATATATTAGTAAGTAATTATTTTAGAAGTTGCTAATACATTCTTTTAGTTGATTTCATTCTATTTTGTTTTATTTTATTTATTTTATTTTTTAATTTTAATTATTTGACAAAATTTTCGAGTATTACAGCTTCTCACCACCCAACAATTCAAAGCAGCTTCATCTGCCGATGGCGGTGCACCAGATTTGAGGATCAGGATCTTTTGAAATGGAACAATGAATCTTCTATAACTATTTATTCTTCTCACTCTTCCTGCTTCACTTCTTCTTCCTCTTTGTTGATCATCGCTGCCGCCACCCACCAGAATGTCGTCAATGACCTCGAGAAAACCATCCAAATCCTCTCTCTCTCTCTGTCATTGTGTATCTATGTTTCTTTTGTGCTGTGTTTTTGAGTTTCTCTATTTCGTTAACATTCTATTTCTAGGTATATCTATGATGTCTTTTGTGGAAATGATTGAAGCGAGTGCTTTGGATGAAAAAGGATCAGTGTCATATGAAATGAGTAGCAGTAGTAGCAGTGGCAAGAAAAGTTGTGCTAATTGCCACACTACTAAAACACTATTGTGGAGAGGAGACCCAGTTGGGCCAAAGTCTCTTTATAAAGCATGTGGAATCAGATATAGGAAGAAGAGAAGAGCTATTATGGGGATGAATAAAGGAGGAAAAGCAGAGGAGAAAAAAGACAAAATAGAGATAAGAACAAGTTTGGGGTTTCATCGATGAAGATAAGATTATTGGCTTTGGGAAAAGAAGTTTTGTTGTAGAGATCAGTGATGGAGAAATAGAGGAAGTTGTAAAAAGAAGAAAAATAGGCGGCTATGTTGTTGATGACTCTCTCTTGTGGTTCTGTTTACGCTTGAAGAAGCTACATACCAACTATAACAAACAACCCCTTTGTCATTATGTGCACATTTGTAATGATTCACTACTGTTGATTCAGCAGTGAATCAACAGTAGAAAGCCTAGTAAAAAAAAGAAGTGAAGAAGCTCTATAAAAAGAAGCTTTGTAAAAAAAAAAGGAAACGAAAAAGAAACAGTAGAGAGAGAGACCAATAAACGTCATATCCGGTATATTTAATAATAGTTTAAGTTTTACGTTATAAGTGAAACTTTAGAAAGAAACAAGAGATATTACTACCGTGAATAAGTTTTTTTTCTGACATTTTCTGTGACTTCCTCTTAAATTTGCTACAATT
The DNA here is from genome assembly GCA_030144865.1 of Tinospora cordifolia. Lineage (NCBI taxonomy): Eukaryota > Viridiplantae > Streptophyta > Magnoliopsida > Ranunculales > Menispermaceae > Tinospora > Tinospora cordifolia. Next base: position 705 of record JAJIYU010020253.1, on the reverse strand, counting down.
GAACTTGGATTGAATTGATTAACATTTGGTGACGACCCAATTCAACCCAACCCATCCTTATTCGTCAATATGGCTCAAGGTCCATTTGGTGGTTCGAAACGCATCCTTATTTGTCAACATGGCTCAAGGTCCATTTGGTGGTTTCAACTTCCTAACTAGATTATGATTTTCAACATGTAAAATCAATCTAATAGTCCTTTACACAACTCTAACTAAAATATCAATGACCATAGGGAAAAATAGCAACTTAAATGCTTCTTAACCCTTTCTTTTGGGAGCCGAAAGAGTATATATTTTTATAGTTTTGCAAACTTAGGTAGTGTTTGGTAACTCTTATTAAAACCTCTTATTTTGAGTAGTCTTATTAAAACAGAGCTTTAAAAAAATTAGAGTGTTTGATAACTTAATTTTTTTCCTCTTATTTTTAAAGTCTTTTTATGAAATAGAGGAAATACCTCTTAAATAAAAAGTAAGATTTTTTTGTTTTTTTGAAATAAGAGGAATGTAAAGAGGTTTCAACACTTTCCAAAATAGATATAAATTTTTTTAAAATGTCCAAAATAGCCTTGTCAAGCTATTTAAAATAATTAATTTTAACTTTCTATACTATTAAGCTATTTAAAACTTTTTAAAATGTAATATTTTCAAAATGAGAATATTAAATTAAATAAATTTAAAATGTTGATTTTAATAAATAATAATATA
>JAJIYU010020252.1:0-10478 GCA_030144865.1 Tinospora cordifolia | reverse complement strand
TCTGCTGTGATTGATCTGATTCGTTTCTTCAGCGTCAATCGTGAACAATCTCGGTGTCTCGCTCTCTGTTAGGCATTTTCATTTGTTTCTTGTAAGCCATGGACGAGGATTTCGATATGCCTCCAGCGGAAGAAATGATGAACGAGGACGAGCTCGATCTTCCTGACGAAAGCCCAGTTCTGAAGGTCGGGGAAGAGAAGGAGATCGGGAAACAAGGGCTAAAGAAGAAGCTCCTCAAAGAAGGTGAAGGTTGGGACACTCCCGAGAACGGTGATGAAGTTGAAGGTAATTTGGTTACTATTGTTTGTTAAATCCTTTCTGGGTTTTGATTATCCTTGAATAGTACGAACTGGGTCGATTGATTTTTCGGTTTTTCAATTTTGTTTATGTTTGATTGGCGGATTTGCAGTTCATTATACGGGAACGTTGCTTGATGGCACTAAGTTCGATTCGAGCAGGGACAGGGGTACTCCATTTAAGTTCAAACTTGGGCAAGGTGAGTTCTTTTAGATTCTTATATCGCTGGTAGCTCGGCTTTCTGGATCTTGTCTACAATTTTCGGTCTCATTTGGAATGTAATTTGCATTTATTGTTTGAATGCAGTAGTGGCACTACCTTATACTACAGTTTCTGAGTACAATACTAAGTGTAGGTAGTGGAGATGAAATTGTATTAGTGATAACTGATTATGGTTGTTTGTCTTGCTTAGGATGAAAGGTGTGATGATGTAGTACTGGACATAATCATCTATGCCCAGTTGCCTAGTTTCGTTCTAGCAGATCATGTGTTCCAATACGTGATTTTCATTCTCTCGTGAAAGACCAGAAGAATAAATAAAAGTAACATTGATAGCAACTTTGATTATCTTTTAGGTCTTAAATAAATGTGATAATTCTTGTCTTAGGTCACGAGTTGTTGAAAAACTAGAAGAAAAGTCTTAAATCAATGAGATAATCTTTACTCGTTTGATGGGGGCCTGAAATGATAGAAGGAAAAGCATCATGGGATGTCAATTTTAATTTCTCTCGAGTGACATTAATGTGAAAGTAGTTTTACATTTCAGCATGATGTAATTTATTATTTTGTCTTGATGGCCTTTTTTGTGTGTGACAGGTCAAGTGATTAAGGGATGGGACTTGGGTATCAAAACCATGAAGAAGGGAGAAAATGCAGTTTTTACCATCCCCCCGGAGTTGGCTTATGGTGAATCTGGTTCTCCTCCGACCATTCCTCCTAACGCTACTCTCCAATTTGATGTCGAGTTACTGTCATGGTCTAGTGTGAAGGATATTTGCAAGGATGGTGGGGTGTTTAAGAAGATTCTTACAGAGGGAGAGAAATGGGAGAATCCTAAGGACCCGGATGAAGTTTTTGGTATATGATCCATTAATGCTTTGAATTGGTGTAGATTTTTGATGTTATCATTTTAGGTGTGACTGAACTTATTCGTGAGTTTATTGCTTTGAATGCAGTTAAATATGAAGCCCGGCTTGAGGATGGTACCCTAGTTTCAAAATCGGACGGAGTAGAGTTCACTGTTCGAGATGGTATGTACTTATAACGATGTATAATTATCCTTTTTCGGTTGCATTCAGTTTTTGATTCACTATCATGAAAATGTTTGAAATCACAAACCAAACTGCCTTAGCTTTCTGACCCTTATGGTTCATTGATTCTCATTTTGATATGTTTCTTGTTTTCAGGTTACTTTTGCCCTGCATTGTCAAAGGCTGTGAAAACAATGAAGAAGGGAGAAAAAGTCTTGCTTACCGTGAAGCCTCAATGTAAGCTAACACTACCTGATACAATGAATTGCTGCAATTTCTAGCTTGTAGGTAGGGTCTGATCTTTGTTTAATTTGATTTCTCTATAGATGGATTTGGAGAGAAGGGAAGACCTGCCTCCGGTGATGAAGCTGCTATCCCACCTAATGCAACGCTTCAAATTAATCTTGAACTTGTTTCTTGGAAGACCGTGACGGAGGTGACTGATGACAAAAAGGTTACTAAGAAAATCCTCAAGGAAGGAGAAGGCTATGACCGGCCAAATGATGGAGCAGTGGTCAAAGGTATAAACTTGTAGCAAAGAGGGTTTTCTCTTCATTACATATGGTTAGGATTTCATATAATGACACCACTGGACTTGTGGGCAGTGAAAATAATTGGAAAGCTGCAAGATGGAGCCGTCTTCCTGAAGAAGGGACATGACAGTGAGCAAGAGCTGTTCGAATTTAAGACAGATGAAGGTACTAATTTCACTAAGTTTCCCCTGTGAATGCTAGTCTTACTCTTGTATTACTTCCATAGTTTATGGTAGCAACATTGATTTGTTGAGCAGAACAAGTGATTAATGGACTCGATAGAGCTGTTATGACCATGAAGAAAGGGGAGGTTGCACTGGTAATAATTGAACCCGAGCATGCTTTTGGGCCAACTGAATCACAGCAGGAATTGGCAGTTGTTCCTCCCAATTCTACTGTGTACTATGAAGTAGAGCTTGTGTCCTTTGAGAAGGTAACCAAATTTGAAAAACACCCATATCATTTTTTGACATGCCTTAGTTTGGTTATATGATTCATGAAAGCAGAACTCTGATCATCTATATTGAAATTCAATATAGGAGAAAGAATCATGGGACATGAACACAGAAGAAAAGATTGCAGCAGCTGGGAAGAAAAAGGAGGAGGGAAATGCGTTGTTTAAAGCTGGTAAATATGCTAGAGCATCCAAGAGATATGAGAAGGTTAGTTCTTCTCCTCCCCAAATTTTCATCCCCACTTCCTGAAGTTAGTTGATGGTTTTACCTCACATGCATACTTCTCTTCGTGGATTCAGGCCGTGAAGTACATCGAGTATGATTCATCATTTGGTGAAGAGGAGAAAAAGCAAGCAAAGGCCCTCAAAGCAGCTTGCAACCTCAACAATGCTGCTTGCAAGCTGAAACTTAAGGACTACAAGCAAGCTGAAAAGCTTTGTACAAAGGTAAAAATTAAGCGTCAGTAATATATATTATACATTTTTCTTCCAAGAGGCGCCTAGTATTTGATATTTGCATTCTTGTAAGGCATGCAATATTAGACAGTTATTACAAATTTTGAGTTACAACATGGATGGCACAGGTTTTGGAAATTGAGAGCACGAACGTCAAGGCACTTTACAGGCGGGCACAAGCATACATCCAACTTGCCGATTTGGACCTTGCTGAGATTGATATCAAGAAGGCTCTTGAAATTGATCCTGATAACAGGTAAAAAGAAGGGATCTAAGTTTCTTTTTTCATTCTAATAATAATAACTAAGACCTGCAAGGCAAATTCAACTTCTTCACAGTAGTTTGAAGTTTGACAAAGGATAAACTTTTATTTGATGGCATCTTCTTACATCTATAAATTTTGTTAGACCCAGATTGATTCTTCAATCTTTTGGTCTTTGTTGTTATGCTATTGAATCTTTTAAAAAGAAAAAAATGATTTTTTAGAGCTCGTTCATGGAGATTTAGAAAGAAAAAAGTGTATGTGGGTTTTCTTAGTAACTCAAAAATTGTATCAGTGATATTTGGAAATGGCTCATGTAGTTTAGTCTTCTAATGAAAAATTGGTTAGTTACTCATGTGGCTTGCCAATGATGACTAAGAGCGATTGAGGGTGACTCATAATTATGAATGGTAGATGATGGGAGTTATGTTGTGTGACCAGGGATGTGAAATTGGAATACAAAGTGTTGAAGGAGAAGGTGAAGGAGTACAACAAGAAAGATGCTAAGTTCTATGGCAACATTTTTGCCAAAATGAGCAAGCTAGAGCCAATCGAACCTTCCGTAAGTGTGTAAAAACTATAAAGTACTAAGCAGCTCTCTATTAGTTCTCATTCTGATTGTGTCATGGGAGTAAACATTTGTGTGTATTTGTTCATCACCATTCTTGCAGAAATCAGCGGCAAAGGAGGCAGCAGAACCCATGAGCATTGACAGCAAGGCTTAATCGAATCTGCAGCATCAGCAAACTACCACAACAAAAAAACTTTTCCTTTGTAGAAAATAATGAGCGTGAAGAAACTTATGACTGTTACTACTGCTAGTCAGTTTTTTGTTCATTTTAGAAAACATTGATGGCATTGTTCCAGATAGAAATGCAAGCTCTTCAAAATGGAATGTTTTTGCTTGTAGTAATCTTTGTAGCAGCAGCCAGCTTGGATAACACTGAGCGTGGTATACTGTAATACTTTCCAAAAGCTACATTTTTAAAGTGTTTTCGACTCATTTTGAGTAATCGCTATGTGGCTACTCAACTCATGTTGAGGGTATTTCATGAACCAACTGCATTTCTAGTTTTCTGATTCCTCTTGAAGAAGATGAAATACTTTTTCGTTCTAGGGATAATTTTTTGTTTAGTATGATAATGGCAATCTAAAGGGAAATATAAACTTCTTTTATAGGTGGATTTTCTAATTTATTTGGGAAATTATGTTGGGAGATGAATAATTAATTGTTTAAATAGTAAAAGTTTATAAGTTCAAAGATTTTCTTTTTATGAATAATATTATTTATTCATACTAAGTTGTGTATTGAAAAAAAATTGAATACTCATATTGAACAATGATAATGGTTATTTTATAGCATCTTTATTTCAAAGTTTATATGTATATTAACCTATGTCACATTAATGTGTATTTTACCTCATCAAAGCTACTTGTAAAATTAGAAGAAAATTCGCTGTTCTTTATATCATTTAATAAGTAATTCACTTCTATTCATTAATGATAGGAAATCATTAAAGTTTTTCATAAAATTAAAAAGAAAACTCAGCATGTCATACATGTCATATCCCTCTTTTATAGCATTTTGTAAATAAATCACTTCCAATTATTTTTTTTTTTAAAATTTATAATACAAGTACTAATTTATTTTTTAAATATTAACATAAAAGATCATAGAATATTTGACTATAAAATCAGAACAGGTTAACAACTTAAATTCTTTTGATACAGTTAAAAAAAGTAATTATAATTTAAAAATAAATACAAGGCTATTAATGAACATTGCATGAGCAATATAATTTATTTCTATTTTTATGTGGAGAAGGAGAAATTTCACGTATTTATAAAAAAACAAAATTAAACTTAAAAAATTAAGGTGTGCTCCATTGAAAATTTATATTCATATGTATAAAATGATTACATTGAGACAATTAAATAAATTAAAAATAAAAAAGGTAAAAACTAAGATAAAAACACATCTGTTGAAGTATCAATTAATACGATTACAAAAAATGATTATTTAAGTCATTATTATTATAAATAATAATATTAAAATATTAAATATTTTTGTAACTCTTTTAATATTTAGTATTTTTATAATTTTTAAATTTTGTAATATCTAAATTAATAGAATTATTTAAACATCATTATTATGATTGATGGAATCTCTTATTCTAAAAAATTATATAAAGTTTTGTGTTTTATAGAAATTAGTAACAAAGAGAATAATTTTTTCTTGAAAATTTCTTTTCTCTTTAGTGTTTTTTATTTTTCTTTTTGTTCTTTTGAAGAAATTCTTGTATTTTTTAATTTGTTCTAGTTTGATTCATAACACGTTATCAACACGATTTCGCTCTTTAAGATCAACTTTAAAGACACAAAAGTTTAGAAAGAAAAAACTTGAAGGTATATTTTAATTTATGTGATTAAATATTTGAGTAGTATATTTTATCTGTATATATATAACTATTTATATATAATATTATTTATTATTAATTATATATAATGTTATTGATTAAGAAAATATGTTTTATAGTGCCGTCTAGTACGATTTTTTACATCAGAAATTAAAAGTCAAATAATAAATTTATTTAATATTTTATCGATTGATTATGTTTTATTTTTAATTTTTATAAATAATATTATAAGTTTGGGTTAATAATAAGTAAGTTTTGTTCTGAGTAAAATTAAACATTGAAAGGAGATGTATTATCTTGTCTTAGGAGAGTGGTTACTTTAAGTAGACTTTGTCCTACTGTCCCTTCTTAAAGGTTGTCATATAAATTTATACAAATAGATTATTTTGATTAAATATCAAGATGTGAACAAATATGTAATTAATATTATTTATTATTAACTAACACATACATACGCATGCACACACACACATGTTAAAATTTTTATTTAAACAAATAATTATTTAAATAGTTATATTTTAATATATTTTATATTTTTTGTGAAGCGACATATCAAATTTTACAAAGTTAGAATTTGAAACACTTGATATTCCGGATAAGAATTTTTATCATGAATTTTGGATGTTGAAATTCATTTTGATGCGATGGGTCTTAAAGACACTATTAAAGAGGAAAATAATGAGTATTTACAAAATCGTGTTAAGATAATGATTTTTCTTCGTCATCATCTCTACGAGGAATTGAAAATTGAGTACATTATCATAAAAGATCCACGTAAATTGTGAAAATGTTTACAAAAAATCTATAACCATCAAAAGACAATAATTATCAAAGGTTTGTTATGATTGGAAGTATCTTTAGTTACAAGACTTTAAAAATATAGGTAAGTATAACTTTGTAGTATTTAAATTTAGCTCTCAATTATTATTATATGGGAAAAAGATCAATGATGATGGTATGTTAAAAAAATAATTTTTTTTTATTTTTCATGCCTTGAATGTGCTCCTGAAACAATAATATCCAAATAAAGGATTTAAAAAAATATTTAGAGCTAATTTCGTGCTTTCTTGTGACTAAACAAAATAACGAGCTGCTAATGAAAAATCATGAAACTTGTCTAATTGGTTGTACTTCATTCCCTGAAGCGAATGCAATTGCATCAAATAGTATCGCACATAGAAGACATTATGGTTGTAGCTGTGGTTGTAGATGCAGTTGAAGTTGGAATACATATTGTGGTGGTTATTAAAATTCTTCTTATCATAAAAACAATATCAACCAACATAAGTGAAAAAATAATGAGAAAAAAGAAGAAAAAGAAAAAAGAGTTTCAAATAATTTTGAAAATGTATATTACATATGTGATATGAAAGGACATTGGTCACGTACCTGTTGTACGTCAAAACATCTTGTTGATCTTTATCAAGTATCTTTGAAAACTTAGAAGGAAGATATGACTAAACAAAAATGAATTTTGAACTTTTATTTTTATTTGATTATGTGTATTACTTTTTGTATGTTTGTTTTTAATATGGGTTGTTTTTGTGTATTTAATTTGGTGTATTTTTCACACACACATTATGGATATTTATTTTATTTTAATGAAAAAAATATAGATGTTCATGATCAAAATTTAGTTAAAATTAAGATCAAAGATAAAGATATTTATCTTGTAGATAATGTTATGACACATACTATACTTACAAATAAAAAAAATTTTTCCCATTTGTTTATACAAAAGTTAATGTTAGTATAATATTTGGAACTGCACAACTGATTGAAAGTTGTGGAAGAGTTGATTTATTATTAGTTGCAGGAATAAAGATTATCATAATTGATGTACTACTCTTTACTAAGTTTTGAAGAAATTTGTTAAGTTTTAAAGATATTAGAAAAAATAGATATTTTATTGAGACACTCGATGAAGCAAATATTGAATACTTTCATATTATAAGTGTGATATTGCTTATAGTGCACGAATATTATAACAATTGAGATAAATGCTATAGTAAATTAGAAGTTCACTATTGTCAATATTTTTAATATGTGGCATGACTAGTTAGGACATTTCGATTTTATAATGATGTAAAAAATCATTGAGAATTTACATGGACATTTATTTAAGAGTCAAAAGATTATTAACTCTAATGAATTTTTATGCGTTGCATGCTCTCAAGAAAAATTTATTATTAGACCATTACCAACTAAGGTTGAAATTAAGTTTTTTGCATTTCTGTAACGTATGGAAGGTGACATATGTGAGCCTATTTACCCACCATGTGGATTATTTAGATATTTTATAGTTTTAACTGATGTATCTATAGGATGGTTATATGTGTCTTTATTATTAACTTGTAAGCTGGCGATTACAAACTTACTTGCTTAAATAATACGGGTAAGAGCTTAATTTTTAGACTATCCAATTAAGAAAATATGTCTTAATAATGTTAGTGAGTTTACATCTCAAGCTTTTAATGATTATTGCATATCAGTTGGGATTATTGTTGAACATCTTGTTGCTTATGTTTATACACAAAATGGTTTAGTAGAATCATTTATTAAGCGCCTTTAATTAATAATTAAGCTATTAATTATTAGAACAAAACTCTTTGTTTCTATATAGGGATATACTATTTTACATGCGGCAGCTCTTATACGTATTAAGCTAACGAATTATCATAAATTCTCTCCTTTGCAATTGGTTTGTACTTAGGAGCTAAATATTTTTTATCTAAGAATTTTTGGGTGTGCAATATATATTTTAATTGCTCCACTACAACGCACTAAGATGGGCCTTCAAAGGAAATTAGGTATATATATATATATTGGATATGATTTTTCATCAATAATTAAGTATCTTGAACCAGTGATTAGAGATATTTTTATAGTACGGTTTGCTAACTGTCATTTTGATGAGATAGTTTTTTTAACATTAGGAGAAAAAAATAAACAGGTGGAGAAAGAAATTGATTGGAATCTTTCATCATTATCTCAATTTGATCTTCGAATAAAGCAATGTAAAACATGAAGTTCAAAGAATAATTCATTTGCAAAATATTGCAAAGAGATTGCTAGATGCATTTACTGACCTTAAAAGAGTGATTAAATTTTATATACTAGTTGTCAATGCTCAAGCTCATATTGAAGTCCTTGAAAGACAACTTGTTGCAAATGAATCTAAGACGCACTTAAAACGTGGTATGCCAATTAGTTTTAAAGATAAAAATCTTTGAAAAAGAAAATGAGCAACTGATAAAGATGTCCAAATGGAAGGGCTAAGTAGTATTAAAGTGATCAATGGTGTAACTAATAATGAAACCTCAGAAACGGTACCTATACATAAAAATAATGAAAAAATTTCAATTAATTATGTCACCACAGGGATGAGATGGAACTGAAAAATGGTTGTTGATGATATATTTGCATATAAAGTAGTGCTTGATGTTTTGAATAAAAGAGAGTATTTTGAATCTAAATCTATTAACATAATTGACAAAAATGGAAAGACGCAATTCAAACAAGGTTAGATTTACTCTCAAAACAAAATATTTTTGGATTTGTAGTCCAGATACCTGAAGGTGTGATTCGTGTAGGGTATAAATAGGTTTTTGTGCAAAAAAAAATGAGAATAATGAAGTCGTAAGATATAAAGTGTGACTTGTTACACAATGTTTTACCCAAAGATCAAACATTGATGATGAAAAGACTAACATATTCTCCTATGGTTGATACAATTACATTTAGATATCTTATGAGCCTGACAGTCTAAGAAAAGCTTAAAATGTGTCTTATGGATGCAGTTATAACCTATTTATATGGATCTCTTGACAATGATATTTATATGAAGATCCCAGAAGAATTTCAGACGCTTACAACATCTAACTAAAATTCTCGAAGAATTTGTTCAATAAAGTTACAAAGATCTTTGTATGAACTAAAGTAATCTGGACGAATGTGGTATAACTGTTTTAGTAAGTATTTGTTTAAAGAAGATATAAAAATGATCTAATTTGTTCATGTGGTTTTATCAAGAAAACTAGATCCACATTTGTTATAATTGTTATATATATATATTAATGATTTGAACATTGGTGGGAGTTTTGGAGAACTTATAAAAGTAGCAAATTATCTAAAGAAAGAATTCAAAATGAAAGATCTTGGTAAAACTAAGTTTTGGTTAGGATTGCAGATTGAACATTTATCAAGTGGAATTCATATTCATCAATCAACCTATACAAAAAAGATCTTGAAACTATTTTACATGGATAAAGCTTATCCATTGAGTACTCAAATGGTTGTCCGTTTACTTGATGTTAGTAATGATCTTTTTCAGCTTTAAGAAGATGATGAAGAACTACTTAGTCCTAAAATATCATATCTTAGTGTTATTGGCGTAATAATGTATCTTGCTAACAATAAAAGACCTGATATAGCATTTTCTGTAAATTTATTACCAAGATATAGTTTTTTACCTACAAGAAGACATTGAAATAGAGTTAAACATGTATTCAGATATCTTCAAGGTACAATTGATTTGAATTTATTTTATTCAAATGAATCTCGAGAGCAATTAGTTGACTATGAGGATGTTGGATGTTAATCTGATGTCATAAAACAAGATTCAAGACAAGCTATGTATTCACATATGACGATACTGTTATATTTTTTAGGTCTACCAAACAAACATTAGTTGTTACATCATCAAATCATGTTAAAATATTAGCAATTCATAACGCAAGTCGAGAATGTGTTTGATTAAGATCAATGATTCAACATATTGAAAGGATTTGTGGTTTATCTTCGAAGAAT
>JAJIYU010020251.1:0-10489 GCA_030144865.1 Tinospora cordifolia | reverse complement strand
AGGGAAAATGTGTCATGTGGGTTCTTGGGAATACTACTTGACTAGTTACTATCAACATTGGTTCTCTCATAAATTTGAACTTATCCATTAGATTATTCTCGGGATCCACAATAAGGAAAAGGTGGATGATGAAGATGTATTCATATGTCTTGAGATTCCTCCAATTTCATCTTAACCATTGATGCTTCTCGAGATTGCAAGATCTTAACCTTAATGATGGATGAATAAGATAACACCAAGTGTCATGAATCCAAGTGGGGTGATGCCTTAGCAAAACTTGATAATCTCGAGGCTCCTATGCTCCATTGTCATTAATCTCTCATGATCTACATTCCTACAATTAAAATAATATTGCGTAATGAGTAATTAATTATAATTAATTTATATAATGCATGTGACTTAATATTGATATATTAACCTCATTGAAAATATATGAACTTATATAAAAAGAAGTTAAATATATTTTATAATTAATTACTAAATAATGAGCCTTAAAACATGATAATGCTCAATTATAAGATAATAAATTTGGTGTCAAAATGAGCATTATCAAATCTTAATCTTAGTGTCATTGAGTTCATAATTTCATTTTGGACATTTCGCCAACTAAAATTTCTGTGTTAATAGGTATACCCCTATGTGTCGACTTCCAGTTACCATATAATTTCTTAGAGCTTACATGGGTACAAATAAAGCTTATATGGTTCATAAACCAAATAACTCATTATGATATAGTCCATAAATGAAACTAATATTTTTGGCTAAGTCCACAAAAAAATTAGGGCAACAGTGTACATTACATTGAAAATAAAGACAGTGAATGCACTGAAAATAATGACAGTGCATTATGAAAAATAAAAAGTGAAAAAGAATGATAAACTTGGACCTGGGTGATGATAGGTTATTAGGTGTCTTCGTGGGTGTCCTTGACCCAGACTTAGCTTCAACTGTAATACCCCGAAAAAAAAATTGTATGAAATGATATGTACAACATTGTTGGGAATTAAATGATAAATGAGATCAATTCATCGAAAATTCATTTTTTTGGGTCAACTGACAAGTTCATTTGCTCAATGTCTTAGTGAAATGAGAATAGAGAAAAGGAAATAAAAGTGCAATCAAAATGGAAACAAGATCAAATTAGAGATCAAATGAAAATTTAGGTACAAGTTTATTAAATAAAGGATGTATGAAATCAATTAATTAGAAGTCTATCTAGCCTCACTTACTCATGAAACATCTTGCAAAAGAAATGGGAAATAAGAAGTGTGCTCAAAAGAATGGCCTTGTGTGAAAGAAAACCCGAAAATAGAAAGTGAAAGAAATTAGAAACTAGATGAAACATTACGTACATAATGGTGGATCCCAAAAGAAAAGGAAAGATAGAAAATATAAACAAATTCATGTGCATACTAAGAAAACTATAGTTTCCCTAACACACACACATATGACGCCAAAACAAAGGTTGAATCCAAAATATAAGGTTTTTGAATTTGTGCACACAAGATCTTTGCCCATTTGTGACGCACAAGGATAATCCAAGAATAGAAGTTTCTAAACGTTGTGTACACCATCATAGCTTGACATCCAAGGAATGAAATGGGATAGAATCCTAAGCAAATCCATGATCCCAAAACGTTGCTAAATCAAGAATGAAAATTCCAATATTAGAAGGTTGGTTATGAGCACACCAAGGAAACAAAACAACATTAGAAACTTTCCCAAACTGTCCAAGCTTTGTTGACCAAGCTTACTGATTTTGTGCTCATTTGTGACATGTAAAGAAAGGAAACTCCATGAGATTGATGCCCATCCCAAATTGGAATGTGGTCTAAGCCAAGATTGTGGTCACGCATGAGAAGGAAACTCAAGCTTGCTCAAACTTTGTGTTCACGCATAAGAAGGAAACTCAAACAAGGCTCAAACTTTGTGTTCACACATGAAAAGAAAACCCTAAGTGAACCTTGCCTAAACCGTGTGTGTGTGCACACAAGAGAGGAAACCTAGTGGCCCTACATTCCAAACTATTGCACACAAGAGTAGAAACCAAATTAGCAACATTCCAAAATGTGCTCATGGGAAGAAGGAAAGTGGCTAGTGTTAACACACAAAAACTGTCTGTAATTACCCTAAGTCTAATACTGCGTCCACGTCAATATGAATTTTTAAAAAATTCTAAATAAATATAAAAATGATTGGAAACTTGTTTTTAATGATCATTGTATGTTATTTAATCAAGATAAAATAAATTAGAACATTTGGATAGTTAAAAACGTGCGAAAATTGCGAAATTGGGAATAATCACGCATAGACCGCGATCCACCTGAGACCGACCGCAGTCCGTGGTGAAAAAAACCTGGAAGAAAGGAAAAAAAACACATTGTAGACTGCGAGCCTTATAGGAAGACCGCGGTCACCAGTGGAAAAATCACAAAAAAGAGAAACTAGGTCACATGGGTGACCGCGGTCCGTAAAGTGCCGACCACAGTCCATAAAGGGATGACCGTGGTCCATAAAGTGAAGACTGCGGTCCATGAAGAGAAATCTGTCCGAGGATCGAAGTTCGTCTAACGCCGACCGCGGTCTGTGTTCAAGCTATATATATGTTTCAAGCTCTGATTTTCTCATTTTGCACTGAAACAGCTCGGGATTTGGAGAGGAGCGACAAGAGACAATTTGAAGATGAGTTTTTGATTTCTTTTGAGTTTTTTTTAAGATATTGATATCATCTTGAGTATCTATCAAAGGTTAGTAAATCAAAATGATGAAGATCCATTTAAGAGCTTGTGTTGTAGGTTTAGTAGCTAAAAACCAAGCTAAACATGGTGAACCCTTTTCATTTCATTGTATGTGTGTTTGGACACTAGTATGGATGGATTTAGGATGGTTGTTTGGTGGTAGAAATGAAGGGATTGATTTCATTGAAAGGGAATCCCGTTTTCGAGGTTGTTCAAGGGATTTTGGTGAATAAGCAATGTAGGCAACCATTCCTTAGTGGGTTTTAATGTTGAATGATTTTTGGGTGTCCAAAACACTAGATTTAAGTGATAAACTGAAATGGAAATCACCATTATAGCATACACACGTGAAATCCCACTATTGGGTGAGAAATTGTGTGTAGACTGTTGTTCACACAGGACCGACCGTGGTCAATGGACTTGGATGTTGTTTTTGGAGTGTTTTGTGTACACTCTAAAGCACTGACTGATACCGGACCCCTAGGGTCGGGATAGATGTGTATTGAAGGCCCAAATTGACGTATCATTACCATCTAATGATGCAGATTGACGGTATTGGATAGTTGTGGAAGGAGCAATGATCTAGTAGTATTCCAGCGTGTACAGGTGGGGTTGACTACCTCTTCCTCACTCTTTAGTATTATGCGGATGTAGGATACGAAATATGATCCATGTTTAAATTTCTGTACTTAGTACCATGCTAGGAATGTATGTCTTGGGTGGATTGATTAACATAATATCCTAATGTCTGATTACTCGCTTTCTAGTACTAGGATATTATGATCAACTTGGTGTTTATTTGCTTTCTTTACTTAGGTTAGCAATTGAATAAGCATGTTTGTATGCTGTGTGGGATGAAAACTATGATTGTCGCAACAGCATATTTAACACTCAGCAACAGTGGCTTATACCACACATTAAACGTTTCATTTTCTGATTTCTACTACTTGGACACTTAAATATTCATGATAAAGAGTAGAATGATGGACCTTTACCTTAGGGACGTGCCTAAAGTAGTTCAAGAACAAGCTTTCCCAAGATTGCTCCAACTGTCTCTGTTTCATAGTTGTGACAGTGGGTGAGTAACCAACTTCAAGGGTTCTAAAATCATGCATAAGGTCTTATTTCTCATTCTCTAACCCTTAAAGATCAAATTACATACTAAGATGAGAGGAATGAACCATTTTACCTTCAAGAAGGAACTAGAAATGGCTAAGTTCCAAGGTTCCAAAGATGGCTCCAGCACACACTTTCTGAAATTTTTGGGTTTGAACATTGTGGACAGCCCTCTTCTTGGTGTTTTCTGCTTCAAACGGCTCAAGGATTGGGCAACCCACTAGTAAGATCTTGTAGGTGGTGGCACAAGCTTCGAATCAAGCTATAATTTGTTGGGTTTGGCTGAGAATTGAAGAAGATCCAAGCCAAGGAAGTTAGCTACAGAAATCTGAAAATTTTTTGGGTTTGAGCTCAAGAAGAAGTTTTGTTGCATGGGAGAGGCTTGCATGGCAAGAATGGGTGACATGTGGCATCTAAGTGGCATCTAGCATCACATGCTGGATGCCTAGTTGGCAGCCTGGATTGGCCACAACAGCGGCCATGAAGTGATGGCCAAAACCATGGATCAAATACCATGGGTTCCCATGGTTTAGTGGCTGGAAAATGGCTAAAAATACAGAAAATTCGCCAAAAATCTCTCAAAAATCGCACAAAAGACAAGGAGAAGAGGAGGGGCTAGGCCCCTCTTGGCGCGTGGGCTCGCCCACGCGCCTGGCTCTAGCACGAGGCGCCCGGGCCGCGCGTGGGGCCCGATTCCAGCACGGGCGCTTGGCCCAGTGGGGCTTGGACCGCCTGGGTCAGCCCAGTGGGGCCTCGGCCAGCCCAGGCCCAGCGCCTGGGTCAGCCCAGGTCCCCCCGCCTCTTTTTTTTTTATGTTTATGTTTTTTTTTTCCTACTTATACATATACATATACATATATATGTATTATACATCAAAATTTTACATTTTTCGTCCTCTAAAATTTTAAATTGTCTAATTCATCATTTTCTATCAAAATACCAACATTATACACAATTTCAACATTTATTTAATTATTTTCTCCAAAAATTGAATAATTTCTCCAAAAATCATATTTTTCTTCCAAAAATTACATTTATCATTTTAGAAATCTGATAATTGTTCCAAAAATTCATAAATCCATCCTATAAATTATTTTCCTTAAGAAAACACTTTTTCCTAATATTTCCATGTGTTTTCTCCTTAAAATTTTATTTTCTCAAATTATTTCTATTTTCTTTAATAATTAATCCGAAATTGGAAAAAATTGAAAAAAATTTTGTATTTTCTCATTAAAATTCCAAAAAATACTTGGAGTACATAGATGTCGGATCCGTCAATCCATTGTCAAAAATGTAGGTCGTCACAGTTTCCCCTCCTTAAAATGAATTTCGTCCTCGAAATTCTCTGATGTACTAAAGATCAAGGGGCATCTCCCATAATCTTCGAGAAATGACTCGTCATATAATCCTCTCGTTCCCAAGTGTCTTGCTCAGCACCGTGGAACTGCCAACGTACTCGTACCATCGGTATCTCCTTGTTGCGCAGTTTCCTAACGGCTCGATCAACAATGGCTACCAGAGCCTCATCATATGCCTTCCTCTCGCAAGTCAACGTGTCTCCAATTAATCACGTGCGAGGGATCAGGGTGGTACTTCCTCAACATTGATACATGGAACACATTGTGTACTCCCGATAACTGAGGCGGCAACACCAATCGGTATGCCACAGGACCTACACGCTCAAGGATCTCGAAAGGTCCAATATACCTCGGTGCGAGTTTCCCTGAAATGCCAAACCGAGTCTGCCCCTTCCTAAGGGAAACTCGTAGGAAAACATGATCACCAACCGCAAACTCTAGGACCTTCCTCCTGTTATCTGCATAACTCTTCTGTCGGTCCTGAGCTATCTTCATGTTCTGACGGATCCGCTGAATCTTCTCATTCTGCTCTTACACAAAAGTAGGGCCCAAAACTGTTGTATCACCAACCTCGGCCCAACA
This sequence comes from Tinospora cordifolia, assembly GCA_030144865.1. Lineage (NCBI taxonomy): Eukaryota > Viridiplantae > Streptophyta > Magnoliopsida > Ranunculales > Menispermaceae > Tinospora > Tinospora cordifolia. The sequence continues at coordinate 4,695 of JAJIYU010020251.1, read as the reverse complement.
AGCTAGCGATCGGCAAGGTCGTTCATATAATGCCTCAAAAGGTGTCATGTCGATGCTCGCCTGGTAGCTGTTATTATATGCAAACTCACACAGGGGCAAGTGATCCTCCCAGCTACCACCAAAATCAACTATGCATGCCCTCAACGTATCCTCAAGTACCTGAATAATTCTCTCAGACTGACCATCAGTCTATGGATGGAAAGCTGTGTTCAGGTTCACGCTAGTCCCTAATTGATTCTGCAAGCTCTGCCAAAAATGGGATGTGAATCGAGCATCTCTATCTGACACAATGGACACTGGGACCCCATGTAATCTCACAATCTCGCGGATATACAGTCGACTCCACAGAATCTCTACTATGCATCAGGAGGAAATGAGCCGACTTAGTAAGTCTGTCCACAATGACCCATATCGCATCATGTCTACGCTGAGTCCAGGGTAACCCCATGACAAAGTCCATGGTAATGTGCTCCCATTTCCACTCAGGAATAGCCAAGGGTTGTAACAAACCACCGGGTCTCTGGTGCTCAGCCTTAATCTGCTGGCACGTATCACATCTCTGCACAAAGGCTGCAATATCCCGCTTCATCCCCGACCACCAATAAATACGTCGAGCATCCTGATACATCTTATTGGTGCCTGGATGGACGGTATACCTCGAGCGGTGCAGCTCTGTTAGCACTCCCTGTCTCAGGCGAGGGTTATCTGGTACCCACAATCGTCCTCTAAACCTCAATGCACCATCAGTATCAACTGACCACTCCACACAAGAAGTGTCGTCTGCCCGCCCCGGTACATCATAAAATCAACATCATGAGGTTGAACCTCCATAATCTCAGTAAGCAACACCGACTGGGCTCTCATCTGTGCACTGACTCTGGTCTCGGTCGAAGTCTCGTGGATACTCATCACTGTTACATAATCAATCATCCTCCACTCTTGAGACATATGCCTAGCCACACAAGCAGTCTCGACCCGTACTCTACTAAGCGCATCAACCAACACATTGGCTTTCCCGGGATGGTACTCTATGGTAAAGTCGTAATCCTTAAGTAGCTCCATCCATCTCCTCTGCCTCATATTGAGGTCTTTCTGTGAAAACAGGTACTTGAGGCTCTTATGGTCAGAATAAAGTGTGAAACGCTCACCATACAAATAGTGTCGCCATTTCTTGAGCACAAACACTACTGCCGCCAGCTCTAAGTCGTGCACAGGGTAGTTTCTCTCATGAACATTCAGCTGTCTCGAGGCAAAAGCGACAACCCCATTACCCTGCATCAAAACACGCCTAAGGCCTATACCACATGCATCTGTATAAATCGTCAACTCACGGTCTGGTTCTGGTAACACAAGAACTAGGGCAGATGTCAAATGACGCTTCAGCTCAAGAAAGGCTTCCTCACACTTATCTGTCCACACAAATGGCATGTTCTTCTGGGTAAGCTTCGTCATGGGAGCAGCGATCTTCGAGAAGTTTGGCACAAATCTGCGATAATAGCCTGCCAAACCCAAAAAGCTACGAATCTCTGTCACAGTGGTAGGTCTTGGCCAACCTATAATAGCCTCAACCTTAGCTGGATCAACAGAAATGCCCCCAGCTCCTACTACATGGCCCAAAAATCGAACTTCTGTCAACCAGAACTCGCACTTGCTAAACTTGGCGTACAACCGATGATCTCTAAGAGTCTGCAGTGCGATCCTCAAGTACTCAGCGTGTTCCTCCCTAGTCCTCGAATAAATAAGGATGTCATCGATAAAAATGATGATGAATGAGTCCAAGTAGGTACGAAACACTCTCTACATCAAGTCCATGAACATCGCTGGGGCGTTTGTTACACCAAACGACATAACTAAGAACTCATAGTGCCCATAGTGAGTTCGAAAGGTCGTCTTCGGTACATCCTCTTCCCTGACTCTCAGCTGGTGGTACCCAGATCTCAAATCGATCTTTGAAAATACAGTGGCACCTCGGAGCTGGTCAAATAAGTCATCAATACGCGGGAGAGGGTACTTGTTCTTCACTGTCATCTTGTTCAACTGTCTGTAGTCGATACACAAACGGAGGCTCCCATCCTTCTTCTTCACAAACAATACTGGAGCACCCCAAGGTGACACGCTAGGGGTAATAAAACCCTTACTCATCAACTCTTCAAGTTGGACCTTCAGTTCCTGTAATTCCTTAGGCGTTATTCGATAAAGAGGGATCGAAATGGGTTGTATCCCCGGAATAATCTCAATGATAAAGTCAATCTCCCGCTTGGGAGGCAAACTAAGCAAATCATCAGGAAACACGTCAAGAAAGTCTCTAACAACAGGAATCTCATCTATTATCTGCTGTGAAGGTCCTTCACCAGTGGTGATCATACTGGCCAATGTATCCATGTCAGACCGTGTCGCTATCCTACCTAGGGTCCTCGGTCTATCTGAAGTACTACCCTGGAAGGTCACAATAGGTTGTCCTGGAATTTGAAATACTACTCTCTTGGCGAAGCAGTCGACATAGGCATGATAAGCTGCTAGCTAGTCAATCCCAAGTATAGCATCGAACTCTAAGAACTCTAGTACTCTAAAGTCTACAAGAGTTTCGAAGTCGTCAAACCTCAACATGCAGCCCTCACAAATCAAATTGGGGTAGATCCGTTCCCCAACTACAGTGCTCAACACGAGCCATGTAGATGTTCTAATGGGTCTAAGTCCCAATCTATCTATGGCATGCCTAGAAATAAAAGACAATGTAGATCCAGCATCAATCAACACATAGATAGATGTATCAAGTAAGAACATGTTACCCTCTACTAGAGCCTTCGTCGCCTCAAAATCTGGGTAGGTGATGGCCTGTGCCGTCTCTCGAGTGCTGGTGGTGGGTGCACTAGAAGCTGGGACAGGCATAGGGCAATGATATTTCTTGTGACCTGGCTGACCACACTGGTAACATATAAGCGGTCGTCTCTGCTCAGTCTGGCCTCGGCCCTGGCTTCTACCCCCTGAATCTCTGCCTCTACCTCTGCCTCGACCTCCACCTCGGCCTCCCTGCTGGGTCGGTGACTGTCCCACCGGCTGATAAGCCTGTACTGGGGTGGCTGCGACTGTGACTAGGCTGAGTCTGTGCTCCTCCAGACTGTCCCTCTATAAACTTCCTCTTCCTATGGAACCTGCCTCCTCGGGACCAACCACGGTGGCCTCCCTGTGCCTGCGACTGGGGCTACGTCTGCAAGGATGCACTCTGTACCATCTGTAGGGTTGGACGCTAATCCCTGTCATCCGCCTCAAACTGTAGTGCATGCCTCTGTATGATCTCTAGAGTAGCCTCACTATATGCTGACGTAGCCTGCCTGATGCTGGCCCTCAACCCACGACGGAAGAATCCAGTTCTCTCCCTCGGGTTACTCACAAGCTCGGGTGCATAGGCCTCCAGTCTGAAAAATCTGTGGGTGTACTCCCTGACTGACATATCTCCCTGCTATAAGGTCAGGAATTCCATCTTCTTGTGCTCTCTCTCTGTTGTAGGGACGTAAGCACTCAGGAATAGCTCTCGAAACCGAGCCCATGTAGAAATCTGTCCCTCTATAGACTGAGTGGCCCTCCACCAAACCGCGGCCTCATCCTCGAGCATGTGTGTCGCAAACAACACCTGGTTCTCCTCTGATAGCTTCAGTGTCCGAGCATTCTTCTCAATGTTGAGAAGCAAGTTCTCTGCCGCATCTAAACTCAAACCCCCGTGGAACTCCTTGGGCCTCAGATCCAAGAACCTCTTCAAGAGGCGATAATAAGTGGAGTCATTGCCCTGCCTCACTGGGGCTGCCTCTGCCTGGGCTGTGGCCCTCTCCTCCTCCCGGATCTCAGGTATAATCGGTGCAGGAGGCCCTGTTGGCTCAGCCCTCTGTCTCTCGGCCTCAATCCTGTCAAATCTCTCACTCAGTAAGGCCACCTGGGCGTGACCGGCCTCATTAGACGCTATGATCAAGGCCTTTAATCTCTGTATGGCATCCTGTCCAAACTAAACCGGAGGTGGCGGCAGCGTCGGCTCTGGGGTCCTGCGTGGTCTCTCACGTCAAGGAGGCATCGTGGTCTGCATAAAAATGTTTAACTCTCATTAGTTCCAAATGAGCAGACCACGACTTCAAACATTAAGGCGACTATTTCTAGGGAATCACCTAACCCACAAGGTTCAAAGTCTCAATCTTAAAACTCACTAAAACCTTATAACAGTTCGATTCCCCTCGTGATATGGCCACTCTCATTTGGTTCCTCTTCCTGCAAGTCAGGAGTTAGAAAGTTTTGTCCATACTCTCGTATTGTTACTCTAAGTCTTTCTAAGGGTCTTTTCTCTTTTATACTTCTGCGATTACTCTGAGACTCTCTTAGGTCGCTAGCACTTGTTATTCCCTATTTAGAAAAAACCTTGGGCTCTAATACCAACGCTGTCGGGACCCCTTCCCTAGGATGAAGGGCGAACCGACCGGCACAATGTCCCAACAAACCTGCTCGCAAGCCGAGCTTGCCAAGATACTGTTAAGCCTCAACATACAACACCACATCACACACTATCAGAGTAATCATAAGTAATGCAGAAGAGATCTAACTTATGAACACCAATAAGAACTTCATATTTCCAAAACGGGTCATTACACATGTGTAGCAACGGGAGAGACTATTCATTATATACAGGTTATCCTCACCCCTATACATGGTTCT